>JAOWBU010000796.1:0-25000 GCA_026212405.1 Petrea volubilis
TTGTTCGCACTTCTTCGGTCATACCCCCAGCATCAGATTGCACACTTGGGTTATAGTCATTAGAAACTCTAGACATTTTGTATGCAATGGTCCATCTCAATGTTCCATTTATGTTTATGACTGGGCATAATTCCAGCTTCCAACCCAAGCTACCTGGAGCCTGTACGAAGCCAGCACTGATCAACTTCATCAACTCCCTTATAGCTTGATGGGGATCCTTTACCTCTAGCTCGTCCATCAAACTTGCGTAGCAAGAATTGACGATGGCCTCTACTTCATTACCCCCTCGAGTATCCCTATTTGATGGACAAGAATGATCAATGGTACGCTGCTTTATACTCAACGTCCCATTTATAGAAATGAGCAATAATGAGGATTTAACTCCGCGTGTTTGAGACAAACGAATGATTTGATCTTCTTTTTCTGTCTTGGGTTTGTAGTCAGCATCCTCATGGCTTAGTTTCACTTGATGCTGCGGATTGCCATTCCTAAGTTGGTTAAAAAACGAAGGATGACTGTTGCCAATCCTGTCATGTATCGACGGTTTTTGTTTGGTAGAACCAAGTCTTTTGAATACAAAAGTACGAGTATTTGGAGTGCCTAGATGATCAAATGCTAAGATGCGTTGACCATCTTTTCTCTTTTCTTTCTTGCCTTCATCTTTCATTGCCGCAATGTGTTGGACACTGGCATACTTATCTTTCTTGGAAACTCGTATCCTAACTGGTTCTTCTGGTGTATATCCCAAGCCAGTTCTTGGTTGATCAACACGAAACCCTTGTTTTCTGAGTTTGTGTTGTGCCTTGTTGAGCTCATGGATTCTTTCGCCAGTTAGCTCAGGCTTCAAGCTTCCTAACCTGGATAGGTTTGAGAAATCATAACCAGACTTCTGCAACAGCGCATACGCGTTAGGATTAAATGCTCCCTGGAGGTTTCCTTGTGAACTTCCTACAGAAGAAGAAGAAGGTGTTGGGTTTAATCCAGTAACAGGCAAAGTCAGTTCAGACTTTAAAATTTGGTCATCTATGGGCCCGTTTGCTATTTCTTTTCCTTTGTCAATTATTTGAGGAGGTGGTGAAAGTTTCCCTTCCCTGTGACTTGATTCTTTTATTCTAGTAGGATGACCGACTGGGATCTTTATGGGCATCACCTTATCTACTAAGTCGAGTTCCATGTACAGTTTTGCATTAGCGAAGTGTTACTCAGCATCTATAAATGGCTTCACGTCTGCATCTACCTTCAAAATTTCCCCATTTCTTACATACTTGAAGCATTGATGAAGCGTGGATGGCACAACACCATTTTCGTGAATCCATGGACACCCCAGAAGCAAACGGTAGGAGGTTTTTGCATAAATCACATAAAACAATGTACTCACCTTTAATTCTCCTATTGTGAGGTCCAGGCGAATCATGTCGATGGCTCGTTGCCCCCCTTGGTTGAATCCCTGGATTGTCAAACGGCTTCGAGCTAGTTCTTCAATTGATATTCCCAGGTCTCTCATGGTGGATTTCGACATGATATTCATAGCGGAACCCCCATCGACCAGTATGCGATTGACTTTTTGCTCTTGCATAAAACCCGAGATGAAAAGTGGTCGGTTATGGGGCTTTGATCCCAACAGTAAGTCTTCATCTGCAAAGGCAACAAAAATATTGGTGGCATAGCAAGAAGCATAACTTTCTTCTTTTTCCTCTTTGCAGGATGTAGTGTGTGCCGTTTGGACCTCTGATCGGAGCATTTTCTCAGGAAAGAAGTCACCTAAAGTGATAGGACGACGTCTCGAGCTTCTCGATGTTTTCTTCCCCTTAGCTCGTGAAACTTTTGAGTTTCTCCTGGGTCGTGCACCTTTATTCTTAGCTTGGTTCAGTTTCTTCACCGGCACGGGATGAAATTGATCCATATGTTGCTTTTGCCTTTGACGGCGCGTCACAAGGATCCATTCGCCCTTGCTCTCAGTTTCAGAGGCTGAATCTGCATCTTTTTCAACCTTTGTATCCCTGATGAACATGTTTTTGATGAAGTTTGGATCTAAACTTCCAAATTAGATCATTGTCGATGCCCCCAGGAGCCTTGACAGCAGACTAATATCATGCTTGTGTTGGGGTGCATTCCCAATGTCGGCAGTTGTTGTCACGCTCGCAGTATTTGCATCCGCAGCATCCTTACTATCAAGGATTATCTTTTCGTCCCTTGCTAGCGCTATGATTTTGTCTTTTATTACAAAACATTTCTCTATCGGGTGACTGACGACCCAATGGTACTTGCAGTATTTTGGGTCAGTCACCCTTCCAATCTCTTCTGGTCATTTTGGCTTCAGTAGCTGAATCAGCTCTCTCGCCAGTAGTTCATCAAAAATGTGAGAGACGTCGGAGTCCGGGAACGGGTATTCCTTCTCTTGCCTTTCTTCTAAAGAAGGTCGACGCCTTTCACTTGGGATATGCTGATTCCTGAACTTCGGTCCATTCTTTTTATCATTGCCCGGGATTTTGATCGGAGTTGGCCTGACAGCCATCGACTCCTTGGTGGAGGCCTTAAAATGTTTCTCAGTTTTCTTTAAATTCTTTCTTTCTTTCTTTCTTTTGGTCTCCAGCAGGGAAATTAGCTCCATGGTTGACGATGCTAAGCTCCATGTCATGGGCGCGAGTGGCCAGCTCTTCGAAGTTACGAGGCTTAATTCCCTGGAGAATGTAGAAAAGTGCCCAGTGCATCCCTTGGATACACATCTCCACTGCAGAAATCTCTGAGAGCTTATCCTTGCAATTTAGGCTCAATGCACGCCACCTGTTGATATAGTCCACCACTGGCTCATCCTTCCATTATCATGTATCGGTGAGCTCGATCATGCTTACAGTGCGGCGTGTGTTGTAGAAGCGATTCAGGAATTCCCTCTCCATTTGGTCCCAGCTATTGACGGATTCAGGCTCCAGATCAACGTACCAATCAAAAGTATTTTCCCTTCAATGAACGCACAAACTACTTCACCAAGTGGTCGCCATAGGTTCCCGCATTGTTACATGTTTTCACAAAATGCATGATATGTTGCTTCGAGTTGCCCTTTCCATCAAATTGTTGAAACTTTGGAGATTGGAAGCCTATCGGCATCCTTAGTAAATCAATGCGCCTGGTGTAGGGCTTCGAGTACATCGGATAATGTTGTGCTGGGGCACCATACTGAGCTTTTATGGTGTTAGCAATCATATCTTACAATTGCTGCACCGAGAATGTGGCCACAGAGGTGGTTGATTGCTTGAGCCTTGGCATGTGCTTGTATTTTTGATGTGTTTCTTGAGTTTGCCCTTCATTTGCGGCTTAAACTTGAGGGTTCCGATACCTGTGACTAGGTTCCCCAACATTTGAACGCTCCAACCTGTCCACAAGTTGAGCGATTTGAAAATCCTTATCCCCAATCGTCCTTTGTAGGTTTGCTATAGCCTGAGCCATCTGAGCCAATTGCTCGTCCACAGTGGTTGTCTCGGGGGGTTGGAACCATGGAAGGAATCGGACTCGGAGACCTTGGCCTTGGTTGAGGATTGATTGACAGCGTCCTCGGTAGAATTGTCAGTGTCGTCTCTTTTGGTGAAACCAACCTTGTTCTTCTTGGGGGCCATCGAACTTGTTGAAAGAGTGATTTGATGTGTTGTGATGAGAAAAGAGATGAGGGGTAGATTCAAGTCCCACCGGGCGTGCCAGAAATTTGTTCACACAAAATTTTCGTATCTGTAAAACAAACAAGTACAAAATAGGAAAAGTATGTGACAAATATTTCAAATTTGAAGAAAGGATATAATTTAAAAGGAAAATAATTTCCTAGTAGACTAAATCCCCTGATTCTTCTCTCCGAATTTGTTTCTGAGGGCTTGAAGCTTGTTCTCGGATGAATGATATGATTCCTTCCTAGATTTACGGGACAGAAGTCACAATTTACCTTGAAGTCAAAGGTTAACTTTGAAATCAAAGGCCTTGAAGCACTTGCACTTTGAAGACGAAGTAGAACCTTTGTGGATGCAGTACGTCGTTGTAGCGGTCGCTTGCAATTTGAAGACTTGAGAATTTTGAGAGCTCGTACGAAGGTCGTATTCTTGTGAGCTTGTCTCTGTATGTGTTGAAGACTTCTTGATCTCTCCTTTTTTTTTTTTGAACCCCAAATGACCCCTATTTATAGGTGTTTATGTAGAGTTTTTGAATTGCTAGCAACTTCTTTGATATTTATCTCTTTAATATAAATTATTATTAAAGAGAGAAATATCATTTACGTGTCATTATTTGATTAGTCCATGCAACCAAATACGCCACTTGTCACAATTTGATTGGTTTTGGACTTTCGGGCTGCAAGACTTGATTTAATTGGCTAGAACACCTCATATTGACACTTGGCGACTTCTCATTCGTCAGTAAAATAAATATTAAAATATCAATTACAATTAACTATTTAATATTGGAATTAAATTTAGGAAATTCCAAAATACAAAATAGAAAATGTAATTAATATTTAATATTTTCATTTTCATTTGTCACTTTTTTCATTGGATGAAATTTAATCATAGATAATTTTACTATCCAAAATATTTCTTTGAAAACAAGTCCATCACTAATCGATTGATGAACCTAAAGAGTCACACACAATAGTTGACCAAGCACCTAAATATATGAATTGATTAATAGTGACTAAGCAAGGTGAATTGATTAATGAGATTAATTGAATTTATGGCTAACTCAATTGACCTATCTCATTAATTAGTGGATAGGATTCAATTTGAGGAAATTGATTTACGAATTAATTGATTAAGAATGAACTAATAAAATTAATTGGAAATTAGATTTCAATTAATTTATTACTT
Organism: Petrea volubilis; assembly: GCA_026212405.1. NCBI lineage: Eukaryota > Viridiplantae > Streptophyta > Magnoliopsida > Lamiales > Verbenaceae > Petrea > Petrea volubilis. The sequence continues at coordinate 4,842 of JAOWBU010000796.1, forward strand.
GAAATAAGATTTCAATTTAGAACTACACTAATATTAGGTTTTTGATTTAAGAACTAAATTGTAATAAGATTTTAATTAAGGACCAAATTGAAATATAATTCTAATTTAGGATTAAATTGGAATTAGATTTAAATTAATTTAATGTTTCAATTTAATTCTATAATTTCAATTTGACTATAAGACTATGAGATACATCTTATAGTTAAAAGATGAATTTTAGGAATAAGAGATAAAGAGAAATCAATTACAATTTGGGCTAAAGAGTAAGAGGTGAAGTACAATTGGGAATCCTTCTCCCGCAAAGATACATAAATGGGAGAAGCCATAAATAACTCCCTATGCGGTCCTCATTGTACACATAAAAACATAAAAGACAAAATAGTTTATCTTGTTTCTCTCTCTCCCTTTCCTATGGTTTTCTCTTCGATTCATTATTTTGTTTTTGATTTATATTTAATTCATAAACAATAAATTAAGAACAAGTTAGAAAACATCCACCCTTTTTCTATAGCCCTATATGCTAAAGAGTTAGTATAAATATTCATATACATTGTAGTCTAAGTCCAAGTCTTGCATAGAATTTAAACCCATGGTGCGATTAACGTGTGGATATACTTAGAGGGAAGACGATTGGATTCCTACAAAAAGCATGAATTGGTTGTGACAATCCGGGAACATGAATTGCGTATTTAAATACGCTCTTTACCCTATGACAACAAGAGTGATAAAGGTAATTACTTTACTCAATCCAATAATTTGGTTATTTTAATTTGCATAATAGATCTTCCGTTACAATAGTTACGGAACGATATAATTTACATAGCGTATGTTATATGTTTTAAATAAATTATATTGTTGATATTCCATTGTGCCTGCATTGCAGAACCTACGTGAAACTAACATCCTCTTACTATGATTTTTGTGCCCGCATATGCTAAACTTGATTGAAATTAGAAAAGCATTTAACTTTTTGTTGATACCATCAATTTTCAACCAAAATATTTTGATGGATGTGGATTTTGTAACTTAAAGTGGATGTTTTTGATAATTTTGCAATGAAGAGGGATATAATTTATAATTTTGTTGATTCCTTAGAGCTACATATCCTTTATAACTAACCCAAATATTTGTGTATACAATGTCAGAATTTTATTCTAATTTAGACTTTTATTAATTAAACATTTTATTTGATTATCAAATAAAAACGGGCTAAATAAATGCGGTTAATGAGACTTAAAAGACTTTATGGACCCATTTTGGTTAAGGCTTTTAATTAGCAGATATGGTCGACAGTTGGTGTAGGCCCATCCTAGAAAGCCTTTGATGGGAGGACTCTCTGGGGTTCTATTGATATGTGGCTAGGTCCCCTTTCCATTCTACATTTTGATAATTGCTTTCCTACTAAAAGTTGTCAACTCGGTTGTAGAGAAGAAAAGGAAGATCTAGCTGAGTAATCGTCAATACAACTCGATGGCTGAATCAGGTATGTTGAATTATGTGAATATATATGTTTATGGTGTTCTAAAATTTATGGTGTATCGATCACGTGATTAAAATTAATCTTACAGCTGGTATCAGAGCCATACACCTATGAATTTAGAACCCTAATTTTTGATTTTTTATTAGATGCATTTGATTGTATATCGGAATTAATCACCTATTCAAATCAACAATGCACTCTATTATGGTTATTGGATTTTATATGTTAATTATTGAACAAATCCATGAGTTGATATGTTAATTGGATATTGTGTATCAAAATTTAATCATATTCTGAAATTTGTTTGCCGTGTGCAAAAATAATTCTCGTGAGAATTTGTATGTGGTACTTTCTTTATTCCAATTTCAAAAGTTCTATTCAATTTAGTATGCAGTTAAGTAAGGTAAGTGAATTGCAACATGCATAATCTAAAATTGGAGCCATGTGCAACATTATCAGAACTAATCTACATAACTAGGTTCAATTACTTCAAAAAAAAAAAAATTGAACCTTGGATTCAGAGACGTAATATTGATCACGCTTTCAGGAGTATGCACCTGCTTCATCTGTTGACATTAATTAATGTTTTACATGGAATTTGGCCTAATTTTATAATTGTGATGAGTAATTTTGTGTAATTAATTTTGCATTATTCACTATCCTTCCTTGTGAGCATGATTTGTGCCCTCCAACTCATGATTATATCTTGAATTTTGAGTCCATTACCGAGATAATTCATTTAATCAACTAGTTGAACGAATTAGGTTTATAACAATTTGAATGCAACAAATTATTTTTTTAACTCCTTAGCCTATTAACCATGAAAAAGACAATTGGGGAATATCTGGCTAGTGGGCTTCCTGATACTGACAACGCTAAGGAGTTTTTTGATACGGTAGGACAAAGATATCAAGTATCTGATAAGTTTGAGGCTGGAAACCTAATGAGTGACTTAGCGAGTATAAAGTACGATAACTCTGATGGGGTTAAGGAGTATATCTTGAGAATGGTTCATATTCAATCCAAACTCAAAGACCTTCAAATTTTCCTTCCTGATAGCTATATTGTTCACATTGCTCTAAATTCTTTGCCTATTGAGTTCAGCCAGATCAAAATAACCCATAATACCCAAAATAAGTCTTGGAGTATTCCCGACCTTATTTCTAAATGTGTTTCTAGGGGAAGAGAAAATTAAGAGAAAGAGTGGACAGTCAACCTTGCTTGTTTCCCATCATAGCCTTAAACCTAAAAAGAGTCCATGTACATCCAACTCTAGCAGGCCCCATCATCGAAATCAAAAGAAGGCTAAATTCTAATAGGCTTGGTAACAGTCAAACCCAAAGTTGGGGGGTTAAGAAAAATAGCACTAAGAAAGAAATGAAGTGTTACTTCTGTAAGAAACCAGGCCATAACAGGTTTGAGTGTGCTGATTTCTTAGCTTGGTTAGAAAAGAAAAAACAAGAAGGTAAATCCATAGCCCTAGTTTGTTTTAGAGTCAAATTTAGTAGATGTTCCCATTAATTCTTGGTGGTTTGACAGTGGAGCAAATGTCCATGTTGCAATTTCATTGCAAGGACTTATAGACAATATGGAAACCAAGTAAAGAAGAGTCTAAAATTGGAGTTGCTATTGAAGCCTTAGTAGTTGTTGAATATATAGGAACAACAATCGTTTTAAATTTAAATTCCAATTTCAAACTTGTTTTGAAGAATGTCTTTTATGTACCGACTTTTACTCGTAACTTAATTTCTAGTTTTGCTTTGGACAGTTTGGGTTATGAAATTTCCTTTTGCAATGGAAAGGTTAATTAATTTTAGACTCCAAAGTTGTTGGTTATGGTACTTTATCTAATGGTCTGTATAAATTGAGCTTGGCCTCCGGTCAAATTTATTCTTCTTTTAATGTCAAAAATACTGCGTCTAAAAGACTCCTAATTATAGATAATTCTTCAATGTTATGACAAAGACGTCTTCGTTATATTTCTAAGGAAAGGGCCAAAAGGCTAGTAAAGCTATGAATTTTTCCTTCTCTCGATTTTGCAGATATGGGAACTTGTGTTGGACTGTATTAGGGGCAAACTAACAAGTCTAAGAAAAAAGGATCCACTCGTAGTTCTAACCTCTTAGAGATTATCCACATGGATATCTTTGGCCCTTATATAACTACATTAGATGGTAATAAATATTTTATCACATTTATTGATGGCTTCCTACATTATATGGTAATAAATATTTCATCACATTTATTGATGACTTTTTTCGATATGGTTATATTTATTTAATTAAAGAAAAATCTAATTTTCTTAAAAAGTTTAAGATTTTTAAAACTGAAGTTGAAAATCAATTGGGAAAAGTCTTCAAGATTGTGAGGTCTGATCAAGGAGATGAGTATTATAGCAAATATAGTGAGACTGGGTAACATATAGGTCCATTCGCCAAATACTTACAAGAATCCGAAATTGTTGCCCAATATACCATGCCTGGTAGTCCTGAGAAAATGTTGTGGCCGAAAGGCGAAATCATACCCTAGTTAAGATGATGAGGAGCATGATAAGTTGGTGCCAGTTACCTAACTATCTTTGGGGAGAAGCCATTAGAACTGCCATCTATATCCTTAACCGTGTTCCTGCTAAATTTGTTCCTAAAACACCTTTTGAATTGTGGGTTGGTAGAAAACCAAGTTTGAACTATTTTCGTGTTTAGGGATGTCCTGTTGAGGTTAGAGTTTATAACCCTTTTGAGAAAAAGACTGACCCAAGAACCACCCGCAGTTTTTCCATTGGGTATCCAGATCATTCTAAGGTATACAGATTCATTTGTCCTTTGCATGGAACCAAAGTGGTTGAATCCTAGATAGCAAAGTTCCTAAAGGATGATGTGCCTGATAAGGTGGAGTGTTCTCCTCCGATTATCACAGATGATCAGACAGAGTATATCCTACTTCATTTACCTAAACATGATGATGATGCTTCCCATGAATAAAGAGAAATGCCTGTTGTTGATAATGAAAATGTTGTGGACACTCATCCATTTCAAAATTCTAGTCCGATTATCCCTCCTAGACGCTCCACTAGAGAGACACGCCAGGCTATTCTTGATGACTATTATGTTTACCTTACCGAGAATGATTATGATATCAATCATGTGGTGGATCTTGTTACATATACTGTTGCTATATCTTGTCCTCAACCCGACTTGTGGTTGGATGCTATGAGAGATGAGATTAACTCGGTGAATGAGAATAATGTGTGGGAGTTAGTTGATTTACCTCATTGTTGTAAAGCTATAGGTTGCAAATGGGCGTTTAAGACAAAAAAGGACTCCGAAGGAAAGATTGAGAGGTTCAATCCAAGACTTGCGGCTAAGGGTTATACTCAGAGAGTTGGGATTGACTACAGTCACACTTTCCCTCTTGTTTCTTCTAAAGATTCTTTTAGGATTGTTATGAGTTTGTTAGCTCACTTTGATTTGTAACTCCATCAGATCAATGTTCGGACAGCCTTTTGAAATGGTGATGTGGATGAGAAAGTTTACATGACTCAGCCTAAGGATTTTATGCAAGAAGGAAAGGAACACCTTGTATGCAAACTTGACAAGTCCATTTATAGCCTTAAATAGGCCTCTCATCAGCGGTACTTGAAAATTGATAAGGTGGTGAGTTTATTAGGTTTTAAAGAAACACTACTAGAAACTCGATTTTAGGCACGGATTTGGAAAAAAAACATCCGTGGCTAAATAAAATAGCCACGGATTAGCTATAGATATTTTCCATGGCTAAAAGTGGTGTGGTTAAATTTAGCCATGGGTTTTTAGCCACAGATTCATCAGCCACGGCTAGTCCGTGGCTATTAGCCATGGATTTACCAGCCACAAGCTTTAGCCACGGACCAGCCGTGGCCAACATTAGCCACCTTGGTTGGAAAGTGGCAATATGTGGCTAATAGCCACGGATTTTCTGTGGCTATTTAAATACATAAGTTAAATATTTGAATTTATTTTATTAAATTAGTCAATAACCCTCAATATTCATTATTCATTTTCTACTTCATTGCATGAATATACATCAATTGTAAAGATTCTAAATCAAGCGTATAATTAAGAAAATAATTGTAAACACATATTTATATAGCATAAATGTGCATTATGAAATAAAAGATTAAATACAATCTAAAATTGGAAATCTTATTCGGGTTGTAGCCTTCAAATATTTTAAAATCCAATATACATCATGTTATATGTCATGGTCCAGTCTTTTTTTTTTTTATCCCCTTTCTTTGGCTTTCCTAGTTTTATTATTGAAAGGTATTCAGTGATTGAATAAGTAATTTATTAATTGTAACAAATATTTAATAAATTAATAGCAATAACAAAAATTTATTTAGATAATTTATATCTAGATAATAGCAACTAAGTATTGAAAAAAATGAATACCTTATATAATTAGATTAAATAATTTAAGTGCATCCATCATATATTGTGTTTCAATAATTGTTCAAACTGGCCAAATTTTGCTCAAAGGCAACTTGTACATTCAACAGGCTCAAGAATATATAACGTAAGAAAATATTTTTAAACTCTTAAAAAACTTAAAAGGTTCTTTTGAAATAAATTTTTTTCTTAAATATTTAAAATATTCTAACTAATTAAAATCACGGTATCAGTAAAAACTATATTTTCATTCAAACATTGTTCTAATATATATATATATATGTGTGTGTATATATATCAATTATTATATCATTTTAATAATAACATATAACAATATAAATTTGATGTGCCACGGCCAATTAAACAAAAATTTGTAAGAAAAACAAAGATATATTTTTATTTTGCATATATTTAGTTCCTCAACCCATTAACAAAACATACTTTTTGCTAAATAATTCTCTCAAACTAATTATCCACAAGAAAGTCAAATGCCCCCTTTATTCCCTTTTATTTGTCCTTCAAAATTTCGGCACAAGAATTAAGAAAGACAATTAGAAGCTACAAATTTGGAGCACTACACAGTACAAAAAAAAAAAGCTCACTAAAAGTCGAGAGGGAAAGAGAGAGAGAGAGATAAAAATGACAAATATTTAGTGATTGAACAAGTAATTTATTAATTATAACAAATATTTAATAAATTAATAGCAAAAACAAAAATTTATTTAAATAATTTATATTTAAAATTTTGCATAATTTACATTAGTGACGTGTAGTCAAAACTAATCCTTAAATAAAAAATTAAAGTGGTGTAGTAGTTTGATACTCTAACCTCAACCAAGAGGTCAAGAATTCAAACTACATTAAGTGCAAGAAAATTTTTTTATTAAAAATAGCCTCAGATTTTAGCCACGAATATTCAGTGACTAAATTGGCTCCGAATTTCACGCTAATTTTAGCCACAAAAGATAGCCACAGATTTTCTGTGGCTAATTTTTTTCATATTTTATTTTTTAAATCCGTGGCTATTAGCCACAGATTAGCCACAAAAAAGATCCATGGCTAAAATCCATTGCTAAATACAAATTTTCTAGTAGTGAAAATAAGGTTGACCATTGCATATATCTTAAGACCAGTAGGAGTAAATTCATATATCTTGTATTTTATTTTGATGATATCTTACTTGCCAGTAGTGATTTGGGTTTACTCCATGAGACCAAACAAGTGTTGTGTCATAATTTTAACATGAATGATCTTGGCGAGGCATCATTTGTTCTTGGGATTGAGATTCGTAGTGATAGATCTCGTGGGTTATTAGGACTTTCACAAGTGAATTACATCGATCGGGTTTCGGCTAGATTTAATATGCAAAATAGTAGACCAAGGGATGTGCCTATTGTGAAAGGTAATAAACTTAGCCTTGCCCAATGCCTTAGAAATGAACTTGAGAAAGAATCTATGAAGAATATCCCATATTCTAGTGTTGTTAGTAACTTGATGTATACACAAGTTTGCACTAGAGCCGACATAGCTTTTGTGGTTGGAGTCCTTGAACGTTATCTTTCTAATCTAGGATAGGAACATTTTGTGGTTGTGAAGAACGTCTTAAGATATCTTTGGAGGACTAGAGATCTTATGCTTGTGTATAGAAAGGTCGATCGTCTTGAATTTATTGGATACTTAGATTCCAATGTTGCTGGTTGTTCAGATGATCTAAAGTCAACTTTTGGTTATGTATTTATGATGGCTGATGGGGCTATTTCGTGGAAAAGTGTTAAGCAAACATTGAATACATTATCGACCATACAAGCTGAGTTTGTTGCTTGTTATGGAGCCACTACACATGCTATGTAGTTAAGGAACTTTATTTCAAGCTTTTCTATTATTGATTCGATCTCTAGACCATTGAAGATTTATTGTGATAATGTTGCTATTATGTTCTTTTCAAAGAATAATAAATCCTCTAGTGGGTCCAAACATAGGGAGCTAAAGTATCTCACTGTGAGAGACTTGGTCAAGAATGGTGACGTTTCGATAGAGCATATTAACACTAACTCTATGTTGACAGATCCTTTGACCAAGGGCTTGAGACCTATTAATTTTAAAAGGCATGTTGAGTATACAGGTGTAACTGAGTCTTTTAATGTATTAGGTTAAATGAGGTATATTGATTTATGGGTTTTTATTGTTGTTTTTGGGATCATATGCTTAATCAAAATTATGTTTTAAATGCGAGGCTATTTTAACTCATTGTGATATTATTTTTGTGCACATGGTTTTGAGTTTATTCTCACTTATATGTCTTAAGATTAGGTGTTGATCTTAAGAGTTGGGTATGTCTCCTAAATGTCACCATATTGTTTTATATTGAAATGAATGAGACATAAATAGCTTCTTGTGAAGTTGTGAGTTTTTTAAGGATTTCATGTAGTTTTGAAATCCATATCTGACAAGAGAGCCATGAATTTTCTTGGGGTTTTCTATTGCCTTTGAAACCCATAGCTTACAAAAAAAGTTAAATTTTCTTAGGGTTTCATATTGTTTAGAAATCCATATCTTACAAGGAAATCGAAGGACCAACAATAAAATAGCACTTTTGGGGTCATTTTGATTGCTAATTCTCGGTACACCACCATGTTTGAATCCATGTCGGTGGAGTTGCTAGTGTTTGTGACCATGGAAGGTTTTGTGTCGATTAAGGATACAATCACCGCAATGATCCGATATTAGTAATTTTCACTGGACCAGATTACAGAAGTCTTGTCCTCTTGCCATATTATCGTTTTCAAAATGTGGCCACAGTCAAAACTTGTAATTTAGCCCGAGAGTTGTTTTCTCAAATAAATTTTTTTGGTGGTTAAAACTTCAATTAATATTTTTCCAAGTGGGAGAATGTTAGAATTTTGTTCTAATTTGGACTTCTATTAATTGAACATTTTATTTGATTATCAAATAAATATGGGCTAAATAAATACGGTTAATGCAACTTGACTTATAAGGCTTTATTGACCCACTACTGTTAAGGCCTTTCATTAGCATATATGGTTGATAGCTGGTGTTGGCCCATCCTAAAAAATCCATGATGGAAGGACTCTCTAGGGTTCTATTTATATGCGGCTAGGTTTCCTTTCCACTCTACATTTTGCTAATTACTTTTCCCATTAAAAGCTGTCAACTTGGTTGTAGAGAAGGAGAGAAAGATCTAACTAAGTAATCGTCAATACGACTCGATAGCATAATCAGGTACGATGAATTATGTGAATATATATGTTTGTGGTGTTCTAAAATGTATGGTGTATCAATCCTGCGATAAAATTAATCTTACATAGAATTCTCACATTCATGCTTACACATTAAATTTACAAAATCTTATTCAAATGAAACCTTAATCATTGTTTATCAATATTATTTTAATTTTATATATAGGTTTGATGAGACATTCTAAACCTATAATATCCATCCATTTAGGTTGCTTTTGTTTGAGATTTATAGGTGGGGTTATATATGTATTCCACCCATAATTATATTTTGTAGCAAATTTTGTTTTTGTCTTTGACATAGCCTAAGTCCGATTTCTTATCCTATACTTCTTAGGATAGCCCATCTTATAAGGGGGTGGGATATGCAATCCATTAATTTTGGACTTAGCTAATAAAACTTTCAAATTCTCCATTCAACCCTAAATTGATATCTCTAAACAAAAAGAAATCAGTAGCCAAAATTATGTAATTATTCAAGATTAACTTGAGAATGCTAAAAACATCAAATCACGATTGAATAAATCAAAATAAAATATATTTGATTATTTTCTAGTCCTGCTCTGATACCACTTGTTGAAAACTTTAGCAAACATGGATTTAAACATAATAATCCATCATATGAAATAAAAATATGATTCCTATGAATCGATTAATCACAGGACCACTAGTAAATAATCAACTAATGCTTTAACCAAAATCACTAAACTTGATCCATTATAGATGCGGAAAATAAGTGGAGTTAGGGCTGGTGATCTTCTAAACAAAGAAAAACGGCGTAACATTTCTATATACTCTCTCTTAGATGGGGCAGAAAGAAAAACATCATCATTTCTAGCTTAGGGACCATAGCCTAATATACCTAATGTATCACACTTTAATCATGGGCCCATCAAACATAATTAAAGTGTGGCTGGAATTCTACACATGACAGACCCATACTTAATATAATATTTCTATAAACCCACTAAATTTATTTCATAATAGATCATACAATTGGGCTTATTTAATGAGATAGCAAACCAAGTACAATGAATTAAATATATGAGACCACCAAATTAGAGAGAAAACCCAACAATCTCCTACTTGGCCCATATATGTTTTCGAAAATTATGAATAGTTGAAACCTTAGTGCGCAAACTTTATGCCATCTCAACCTCGAAATATTCCAAAAACAATCTGATCCATCAATTGTGCTAATATAGAATCAAAGTAGCTTTCGTCACATAACTCATAACTAAACCGAATAGTGGTCACAATACCAGCAAAATTAATGACATAGATCAAGTATGGATGTGTAGCATGAAAATTACATGTAACGTGATCTCAATTATGTCTATTTCCAACTGATCCTACCATATGACTCAAAGAGTCCCTTAATACTTTCCAATAATTTATGCAAAACCGCAATGGAAAGCCAACAACTTTATTTCAGAGCATCCAATCAAGCATGAAATCTATAAATATCATACAACTTTAGTCAGTACAATATGTAAATCATGTCAAAAGCATTATGGCAAACAATAAACTCATACTAGAGTAACATGTCATCTATCCTCATGACACCCATACGGAACACATGCTCGTGGAACACTTTAGGAGGCAATGCCTTGGTGAGCGGATCTGCAATCATGTAGTCTATACTAATATGCTTTATTGACACCTGAAAGCTCTAAATTTTTCTTTCACAACCAAATATTTTATGTCTATGTGCTTTGACTTAGACGAACTTCAGTTGTTCTTTGCATACAACTCAATAGCCTTATTAACCCAATTGATTCTCAATAGTTTCTTTATACCATTGACTACTTGCAACCCAATAATAAAGTTCCGGAGCCATAACCCCTGATTAGACACCTCATAGCAAGCTACGAATTTTGCCTTCATGGTCGAGGAAGCTATAAGTGTCTACTTGACACTTTTCCAGCAAACAGCCCCTCCAACTATCGTGAAGATATAGCTTGATGTAGATCTCTTGCTATCCAAACATCCGGCAAAATCCAAATCAAAATATCCCACAATCTCTAGGTGGTCCGATCTCCGATAAGTAAGCATGTAATCCTTAGTCTTTTGTAAATATCTCATAACCCACTTTGTTGCTCTCCAATGATCCATACCCGGGTTACTCAAATACCTAGCCAACATCCCTACTATGTATGCTATATCCGGACGTGTACACACTTGAGCATATATGAGACTCCCTACTACTGACACATAAGGGACTTTGTCCATTTCCTTTCTCTCTAGGTCTGTCTTTGGACATTGAAACAAACTGAACTTCTCACCTTTTGCCACAAGTGCATCCTCTAGCACACAACTGTGCATTCCAAAATGGCTAAGCACCTTATCAACATAGGCCTTTTGCGATAATCCGAGTATACCTCTGGAACAATCATGATGGATCTGTATACCCAAAACAAAAGATGCCTCACCAAGATCTTTCATTTCAAATTTATTTGATAGAAATTTCTTGGTTTCATGCAATAAGCCTACATCACTACTTACCAGTAGAATATCATCTACATACAACACCAGGATGATGAATTTACTCCCACTGACCTTGAGATATATACATTGATCAACGGTGTTTTCCTTAAAACCAAAAGAGGTTATCACCTGATCAAACTTCTTGTACCAGTGGCAGGATGCCTGCGTTAAGCTATAGATGGACTTCTTGAGTTTACATACTATGTGCTTTGAGTCTTTGGACTCAAAGTTCTCCGATTGCACCATGTATATAATTCCCTCAATGTCTCCATTGAGAAATGTTGTCTTTACATCCATCTAGTGTAACTCCAAATCAAAATGAGCTACATGTACCATGATTATTCTAAAAGAGTCTTTCTAAGTGAATTCCTTGGCGACTAGCCCCATGTGGTAACTCAACAATATCCCGAACGCCATTGTCTGCCATAGATTTTATCTCCTCATTCATAGCTTTGATCCATTCATCAGAATTCGAACACAATTTGATTTGACTTAAAGATGTTGGATCATCCTGTAGTCCCATATCAAATTCGTGTTCATTGAGATACAAGATGTAGTTATCTGAAATTGCTTTTCTCCTTTCTCTGGTAGATCTCCTCACTGGCACTTTAGGTTGAGGTTGTTGGTGTTCATCTACTTGACTAGATGATGACTCCCCTACCTGATTAGTGGTATCTTAAGTGTTGTTGTGTTTTGTCTGCAGCATCCTGATTTACAGGCTGAAAAATATTAAGACTTGTTGTCCTATTCTTTTCAGTTGTAATCATAGTAGGAATGCTAAAATATTCCTCTTCAAGCACAACTTTATTATCTTGATTACTTCCACTAAAACCAAAATCCTCAATAAATTTGGCATTGCCAATTTCGAAAAAGGACCTATTTGAGAGATCACAAAACTTAAAGCCCCTCGACATTTCTAAGTACCCCACAAAGTAGCAGCTAATTGTTCTTGAGTCCACTATCATTTCATTGGGCTTATAAGGCCTATCCTCAACTGGACATCCTCAGACATGGAAGTGCCTAATATTGGGCTTTTGGCCTATCCACAGCTCATATGGAGTTTTTGCTACTACTTTGTTTGGAACTCTATTTAGTACATAAACTGCAGTTTTTAATGCTTTGCCCCAAAGTGATTCTGGTAAGGAAGAATGACTAATCATATTTCTCACCATGTCTTTAAGAGTTTGGTTTCGCCTCTCATTCCCCAACATAGTGTACTGAGTTACAATCCCGCACTCAATCAAATATTTGGGAAAAGGCCCTAGATATTGTTCACCCGATCCATCATATATGCTATAGTATTCCCCACCACGGTCAGGTTTCATAGCCTTAATTTTCTTGCCTAATTGGTTTGCAACTTCGACTTTGAAATTTTTAAATACATCCAGCGAGTTAGACTTCTCATGAATTAAGTACAAATAACCATAGCGAGAGTAATCATCTATAAAATTGATAAAATATTATTGTCCATTCCATGAAGCTGTAGGGAATGGACCACAAATGTCCTTTTGTATCAACTCCAAGAGTTCCTTACTCATATTTGCACTTGTTCTCTTTATGTTTGTTTGTTTTCTCTTTACACATTCAATTTAGATTTTAAAATCTAAAAAATCAAGGGAGTCAAGAATCTCTTATGACGCAAACCTCTTTATTCTCTGTTCAGAGATATGTCCTAATTGTTTATACCACAACATAGATGAATTCTCATTTATTAATTTGCGTTTAGTATCGTAATCACTAGAATGCAGATTTTCATTCTTAATGGAGGCTTAGTTGTCTAATCTACATAATTTATCAATTAGAATGTCAGTTCCAACAATATTTGAATTAAGAAAAATACTGCAAGTTCCATTCCCAAAGAACAAGTATAACCGAATTTGTCCAAACAAGAAACGAAAATCAAATTTCGTCTAAAATAAGGCAGAATAAATGTCTCTTCCAAATTCAAAAATAAACTAGTATCGAATAAAATTCTAAAGATACCAATAGCCTCCACATGAGCTTTATTGCCATTTCCCACATAGATGTTTCTTTCGTCACAAGTTGGTACTCGGTACTTTAGGCAATCCTGTATTGTGACATTTATGTAAGTAGTTGCACCTGTTTCTATCCACCAAGTGTCACTAGGTACTAAAGTCAGATTAACTTCTGAACAACCAAAGTTGAGAAGTTTCCTTTTCTTTTCACGCCAAGCGGCGTATTTGGTGCAATCCTTCTTCATATGATTAGGCTTCTTGCAAAAGAAGCATTTATCAACTGTATTTGCTTCTTTTGAGGCTTGGATTGGGATGTTCCTAATACTACAATTTCCTTACCTTTATTCCTTTTCCACTTGTTGTTGATGGCATTAGCATGAGTAGCAATTGCCAAATAAGCACTTTCAATCCTCTCTTGATTCATCATCTCCTCTTCCTGCACACACTGAGCTATAAGCCTATTCAATGTCCATTTCTCCTTTCGGATATTATAGGATATTTTAAATGGACTAAACTGTGCAGGAAGCAAGATCAATACTAAGTGCAAAAGTATGTAACCTGACACCTCAAGCTTAAGGGTCTTTAGTCTTGTCACAAGATCAAACATTGCCATAATTTACTCCCTTATATTTCTTTTTCCCTTATATCGCATAGAAACGAGCTTACTGAGAATAGTGCTCATTTCAACCTTTCCGTTTGTGGCGAATCGATTTGCAATTTGCTTGAGAAAATCTTTAGCACTTTCTTCCTCAGGAATGCCACCCCTCATGGCTTCCGGAATCGACCGCCGCATGATCATCAGACTCATGCGGTTTGATCACTCCCACTTCTCGTATGCAGATCTTTTTGTAACAATACTGCTATCAGTTAGATCTGCAGGGCGATCAAACCTTAATGCATAGTCAAGATCCATGCAAACAAGCATAATCATGATATGCTCCTTCCAATGCTTGAAGTTCGTGTCGTTAAGCACAGGGACATTGTTCAAATTGGTAGATATGGCAAACAATATATAAGAAAAGACATGCTTACAATTAATCAACACGATAAATGAATATATGGAGATAATAATAAAAACCAAACATATATCCATGCAAGTAGGCCCATGTTAAGATACCCTGCACAAGACTGTTATTTGGTGTTTGGACAAAAATAAAAATTTGTAAGCGGTACTCTTATACATAGTTCATGAACATTGATTGTTTCCAAAGATACTTAACACAACACTCTTATTTCATCTTTCCACAAAAGTAACAATTTGAAAATGGTATCATACAACTCATACATACCAACATTTAAAACTGCCTAATAATATGCCTTTCTTTGGATCGACAAATTGCTAGCATGTTTTATAATGTTTCACATATTTATGACTAGTTGCTATCTGGCCAAAATAATCTTCCTTTGGACCGATTATTTTGCATAAACAAAGCTACATAATATATCACATATTCATGAATATTTGATCATTTGGCCAAAATAATCTTCCTTTAGGCCGATTATTTCGCATAAATGAAAATATGCCTAGCTCTAAAAAATAGGCAAATTTTACCTAATAGAGGTTACTTTGACAACATATTAGTTCAACTCACATTATTCCAAAAAATAGGCATACATGGATAATTAATTTGTTTAAATCTCAACATATATACAACAACTTTTGAACTCAAACTGTACGTGGCATTGTTATACCAAGACACGAGTCATCATAAATGGCTCTTTTCATCTAGTCATCCTAGTTTTTCAAGCGATATACCGTTCTTGTTCAAATTTCACAAGAACCGCTAAAAAAGACCTCATACATAAAGCTAATATACACAAACTATAGTGTAATAGCAATATGGTCAAGTAGTGTGCATACTATATACAATAATTTTTGAACTCGAACTGTACGTGGCATTGTTATACCAAGACACGAGTCATTAGATATGGCTCTTTTCGTCTGGCAGTCCTGATTTCCAGTCGATATACCATTCTGTTTCAAGGGTTCAATTTTGGTTTGGTCCCAAAAATAAAGCATACATGTGTTGAATTTAATACAAATAAAAACAACATAAAATTAGATATCTTGGAAGTAGCCAAGAGGCAGAAATACTATATTGCCACATAATAAACCCGAGTTCAATACCCGTGGCTGCCATTTTATTTTTTATTTTTTTGACATCTGATATGCCTATTGTGTTATCAATAGAAAACAACAGGTATATATTTTGAAAATATAAGGCAGCTTGATGGATCTTTGTAATGGATCTTTATAGATCGATTTTTTTTTATCCTTGATGAATACATAAATAAAACCACATAATGGCATGAAATCAAACGAGATTTATGAATATGAACATACATCCGCAATATATATCCAACATAAATATATACATTCTGAATTTAACTAAAGAACACTCAAAACAGCAACTCACAACTGAATAAATCAAAATAAAACATATTTGATTATTTTCTAGTCCTGCTCTGATACCATTTGTTGAAAACTTTAGCAAATATGGATTTAAACATAATAATCCATCATATGAAATACAAATATGATTCCTATGAATCGATTAATCACAGGACCACTAGTAAATAATCAATTAATGCTTTAACCAAAATCACTAACCTTGATTCATTATAGATGTGGAAGATAAGTGGAGTTAGGATTGGTGATCTTCTAAACCAAGAAAAATGGCGTAACTTTTCTGTATTCTCTCTCTTAAATGGGGCAAAAAGAAAAACGTTGTCATTTCTGGTTTAGGAACCATACCCTAATATACCTAAGGCATTTTTGGTGTGGGAGTTTGGATTGGATTATATTTGGTATGTTGGGGTGATAGTGTATTTTGGATAGCTGATTGTTTATATTTGAAATAGGTTAATATGTTGTAATATGAGTATCCATTTGTTTCATTGTATGTGTTTGGTTTATAATAATTTATATTGTTACTAATACGAAATTACCTAAATGTCCCTTCAATTGTATAACTAGGGTTGTACTTGAAGGTATAAAAGTAAAATACCAATCAATATAACACAATCCCCAAGTTAGCCATTCCCAACAAGGGGTGAGATTCTCAACTCCTGGATTACTTGTTAATACACCGGATTGAGATGCATATTTGGAAGGCCCATAGTACATAATATAGCAAATCACTTGAGAATAAAAAGTAGGTGAAAATGCATATTACGATGTATACACCCAAACCACCAAAAACACCCCTAATGTATCAATTATGGGTCCATCAAACATAATTAAAGTGTGACCGAACTTCTAAGCATGAAAGGTCCATACTCAATATAATATTTCTATCAACCCACTAAATTTATTTCATAATAGATCATACAATTGGGTTCATTTAATGAAATAGCAGACCATATATAATGAATTAAATATGTGAGACCACCAAATTAGAGATAACATCCAACAAGACTTCCTGATTAATACCCAAGGAAATGGCAAGTGGATGGATCATTTTCAGCATGTCCTATGTGACCTTTCCTTTTGTTTTTATGATTAGGTATTGGGAGTTATCAAATCTCAGCACATGCCCCTGCAGACATATCATGTGCAGTGACAAATATATGTCATCTCTTACAGACATGGTGTCACTCAGATCACAAGATAATTACTCTTTGCACGCTTGCTTAATTGTAGATTTAAGATTTAGGTTGCCTTTGGATGGGGTTTTTTTCAAGAAGAAAAATACTTTTTTAAAAAAATCAGTATTTAGTTGGGCACTTTAAAAAACAAACAGAAAAATCCTAAACGACCCTTAAAATAAATTTTTGTATCTGAAAATTCCAAGAAACTAATTTCCAATTTTATAAGTCCATTCTACTATTTTTTTCATTTCAAAAGCCGCAACAAACATTTTTTTTACTAAATTACCTTTGACGTCTTATACTTAGTACTCTTTAAAATGATAAGTACCAATGTTGATTTTAGTAAAGTAATTTTGTAAATTTTTTTAATTATAATATATATAAATTATGAAAAAAAAGTTTAAATTAAAGATATTTAAATTATTATTGAGAAAAAATATTTGTTAGAAATTATTTTTTGGAAAAGTTAACATAATAAAAAATTAAAAAATATTAAAAAATTAATTTTAATAAATAGATTTTTCTACGTGTGGTTAGCAAAGGTAAGTGAAATTAACTTATACATAAATATATATATATATATATATATATATAAATCAATGTAAGAAATTAAGGGTAATTTTGTCTAGAAAAAAGTTAAAAGTTAATGATTGGATTTTTTAGAAAGAAAAATTGATGAAATGGGTTTATAGGATTGAAAATTCTATTGAGGTTTTTCTAGATATGAAAATAATTTCAAAGGGGTTTTAGTAATTTTCCCAAAAAATAAAAGCTAGAGAAAAAGTTTAGCTGCTATGCTTTTGTGAAACCATATAGAGCTTAAAAAAAATAATAAAAAATTGCATTTTAAAACACTTTAAAGTTACTATATGCTACCGCAAAACAATTTCACTTGAAAGAAATATCAATTCTAATTGATAATTGATGATATTTTTTTTAGCTACTTGGTTTTAATTCACTGATTAATTAATTTAAATCGAATATGTTAGAGGCTCAGTATGAGAACTACACTTCTCAACCTAATTACTTAATTCACAACTCCAGAATTCAAATATTGAATATTGCTTAAAGAATTTAACACTTCATCTCGCTAAACCAATTAGTAGTTTGTATAATTGATAATAAATGGCAACACTGTTATTTTCAATTACTAAAATTAGGGGTGTAAACGTATATTAAAGAGAGAGAATATGCAATATCTGAATCTGTATCTTATTAAGTTTTTTGATATCCGCATTAGAATCTGACTGATATTTTACAAATGTGGATATATCCGAATCCGTTTAATATTTCTAAATGTTTGACAAAATTGTGGATATCCGGATATCCGAATATCCATTTTCGCTTACAATTATCTAAATGTTCGATTAAATATCCGAATTTACTTATCCGAATATCCAAATCTACTTATATAAATAAAAAAAATCAAATAAAATTTATAACTTATCTAATTAAATTTTTTGTATATACATAAGTATAGTATATGCTAATTAATATATGTTAAGTTAATATAGGTATTTATATTTTTATTTCATTGTAAATTATTGAAATATGAGTTAATTAGATTTTTTTTTTATCTATTTTACTTATAAGAAGACATCAAAATATATACACACATACACATATTACTACTATTACTCCTCCTCCTACTCCTCCTACTAATAATAATAATAATAATAACATTTTTTTCTAATATTTTTTATTGGATACAGATAATGAATATAATTAAATGAATACATTCATCAGATACACATTCTAAGCAGATATTAAACGGAAGTAAATATGTAATTATCATATCCGTATTCATTTATTATTCGGATACTTATAATAAATATTAATAATATCCACTTTATATGAATATAAATAATATACTCTATAAATAAATATAAATACAGATCATAAAGCGAATTTTTAATTATTCATTTACAGTCCCTACTAAAATACTTATTTTGTAAGAAATTACCGGATGCCGCAATAAAAAAATAAAGACAATAAATTAGGGACAAAATTCTATCCATTTACCACCCTATTCCTGAGGATATTTTTGTCAAGTAAAACTTATATCCTTTTTCATATCCTGAATCCTTTTAAGAGCACAAGTCAGCATAGATACAGCTGATTTGAAAACCCTCATCCTGCCTTTCTTGGTATTTTAATCTCTCAACTTTTTTGGTGAACTTAACCAGAACCCATTTCAATTCCAGATCATTGGAAGAAGCCCACTTGATAAAAAATCAATCTTGTTGTGGGATTCTCGTTTTTCTTCATTGCTCCACTGTGTTGTGTTGGCAAATTTGGGAATGATTAAAGGTGAGAACTTTTGTTTTCTCCTTTTATTTGAATCTTTTTTTCTTGTGTGGTGGTGATTTCAGCAGCAGTTGTGAGAATCTTGTTTCATTTTCTGGTGTGTGTGTAATTCTTAGTGTTTAGCTCGAGCTGCGTTAGATGTTTCCCAAATCCATTTCTGTACTCCAATAGCTCAGTTATTTAATTTTTATTATTATTTTTTTATTTTTATATCCCGTGATTGTATTACTACTGTTAAAAGTGTTCATCATGTGCATTTTCTTGGTGAAAATGAGGTCATAAGAGTTCAAAGTTAGATGCAAACAGGAAGCATTAAACCACCTTTTGTGTGTCTGTGTGTGTGCGCGCGCGCGCTCTCCTGAGAAAGTCTTGCTGTTAACTCCTAATCTTCTTGACTGAAATCGCTATTGATGCAGGAATAAAAGTAGAAGTTGCTTCTTAAGATGTGGGGATCGTTTGAAATATATAGTTTACGAAAAAGTGAAATCAGTTTTATATGGTTTTGGAGGATTTTCAGTGGAGGTAAACAACGAGAGAAATGCTTAAAGAGATTTTTCTCTTTTCATTCTCCTGATATGTCTGATTTGATTTTGATTTTGATTTTGATTTTCAACACAATGGAGTCAGTGTTAAGAAA
>JAOWBU010000095.1:0-53016 GCA_026212405.1 Petrea volubilis
GCTGCTGGGATTCGAGCCCAAGTCACCACAGCCACAACGTGGAATTCTAGCCACTAAACTACAGCCACATTCATTTGTCAAACTCAGCTTTTTAGATGAGGCGATCATTCATTTAAATAGGACTATTATTAAGTAAATACAAATGTCTGTGTCATAATTCTATACATTTATCATCAGGTGTCAGAAATATGTCGTGTGCTGATACCTGGAGGGATCTTCGTTGGGACAACTTTCTAGAACAAGGAATTTATCTTTGTCAAGGTGAAAAAAACAGAATACAAACAGATGGACAAAGACTGAATTTTTTAGTTTCTAAAAGAACCATTTCGTTTCATTGAATGGAGTACCTATACTAAGACATCCCTGTGTAAAGTTTTAACAAATTGATGATATGAGAAATGACATAATTCTGCTGATTATGGCTTTTCTTCAGAACATTGCACAACTCTCAGGCAGCCATGGATTTTTGTCCAAGACAGAACTCAAAGATCTGTGTGCGTCTTGTGGTCCTGCCAACTTTACATGCACCAGAAATAGAGGCTTTCTGATTATCTCAGCCATGAAACCTGTATAATTCTGAGACCATATACGCTTCTCGATCCATTTAGAGGGTGTTTGGCTTATATTCTTCTTAAAACATCTTTATAAGATGTTTGAGAGTTTATAAGATATGGTGGAGTGATTGGCAAAACTTTAGGGGAAGATGTTTATAAGCTCCTAAAATAAGATGTGTAGGAGCTTATAAGCTCTATCCAAAAAAGTAAGAAGGTGCTAACTTATTTTTTAACATCCTACCAAACTCCTTTTTTTTTTCAACCAACTTTATTACAACATTATCATTACTAACATCTTATAAACTACATACCATTTTATTTATCCAAACACTTTAAAACTTATTTTTAAAATAAGATCCAACACCTTATAAGCTCCTAAAACATTTTATAAGATGTAGAAGCTTATAAGATGTTTTGAATAAACTTTGCCAAAACACCCTCTTAACTGAAATGATACATGAATGAGCTTGTTTTTGTTGTTCGATATTCATTGCCGAATGAGAAATATAAAATATACCAAATGTAAGGTGAATAAGATATATTTATTGTTGAGAAATAAAAGTGTAGCTTTGTTCCTACTTCCTACTTATGATCAAGCTAATATTCTTCTCAAAAGTGTCCTATCTGCCATTGTGCACAAATTTTGTGAAATTAATGAATACTGCAACAAACAAGGTGGGAAATGTGCAGCCAGAGTGAAATGGAGTAGGGTGGAATTGGCAGAGAAGGGAACCAACCAGATACATGGGTTATGATAATGCCAACTTTTTTTGTGGTGCAAGCTAACTTGGGAAATTAAAAAAATAATAACGTCCCAAGATTTTCTCAAAAAGGTACAAACACTTGATTCTTTCAACTTCCAACTCTTCTAATAATTAGAGGGAAAATTGTACCAACCGTTGCGTTATGGATTGACATTTATGCCCTTTGTGTTTCGTTTTCGAGTAAAATACACTTCTAAGCAGGAGGATTACTTTCCCGAAGAGCATGGTCCTTTTGCAAGAACCTGTCAGCCATTTCTAGCCTGTTTGGGGCATTATTTGATTAAAGTTGTTTTAATTACAGGGACTTAATCCTGGTGAGAGGTGATATGTCAAGGATTCCATTTGGTTTGAGGAGTGTGGATGCCGTGCATGCTGGTGCCACCTTCGCCATCAGCAGCCGTAAGTTTACATGAATTTATTTATTGCAATGTTTGTTACTGATTTATGCAGTTACTTTGTGCCGTTCGATAATCCTGCAACCAAGGTTTCCATACATCAAAATTTAGCTGTGATTTGGTTTCGATGGCTGTGGCTGCTAATTTGAAATCATTGACCTGTCAAATAAATTTTGGATAGATCGAATTGATACGCCTGAATGTTGACAATTCGTTATTGATACGAATACAGACACTAAATTTTTATTGTCTCTTGTTTCCAGTAGTTTGAGATTTTTGATGTTACGATCATCTAATGTGGTATTGGAATCAAGCCAAACAAGAGGTTGGGAGCTATACACCCAAAAAGAGATGTACTAGGAAATAAAGATTGGTGCGGAAAAGAGGGTGGCCCCCTTTCCCTTCTTCTCATCATATTAAAGGAGCGTGGCTCCGTATGAGGCTTGTATTGCAGAGCAAGTGAAGAAAATGTAAGGGTGCGTGTTAGCACTCCTGGAAGGAAATGGCCTAGCTAACGCGGCCCTTATTGGAAAAAATTCAAAGAAAGCCTTGATATGAGAAAGATGCGCTCAAATCTTATTGCCACCCATTTATGGAAAAGAATTTCATGGGCAACACTTAAACAAAAAATAAATTATAAACATTCATTGTGGCTGCTGGGATTCGAGCCCAGGTCTCCACGGCCACAACGTGGAATTCTAACCACTAAACTACAGCCACATTTGTTTGTCAATCTGGGCTTCTTAAATTAGGTGATCATTCATTTAAATGCGAACATTATTAAGTAAACACAGATCTCTATGTGTCATACTTCGTTGTATTTATAGTCAGGTTACAGAAGTAAGTCGCGTGCTGAAACCTGGCGGATGTTTGTTGCGAGAACTTACATTGCAGATGGTGTCCTTAAGTATTTTCCACTCTGCAACTTTTGTGTCTAGTAAACTTTTCAGAACAAGTAATCTTTTAGTTTCTAAAACACTGCTTCGCTTCATTGAATATAGTTACTAACACTCCTTTGAGTCAAATTTTAACAAAGGGGTGATATATGAAATGATATATTTGTGCCAGTTTTCACTTCTTCTAGTACATTGTAGAACTCTCAGGCAGCCGTGTATTTTTATCAGAGAGAACTCAAAGATCTGTTTACATTTCACAGTCTAGCAAACTTTATGTGCACCAGAAATAGAAGCTTTGTGATGATCTCAGCCATGAAACCTGTAAAATTTTGAGACCATATACGCTTCTTGATCCATTTAATTGAAAACCATGCCTGAGAAATACAAACTATACAAAATGTAAGGTGAATATATGTAGTTATTATTGAGAAATAAAAATGTAGCTCTATTTATTACTTTGGTGAACAAAATTACTCATTCAGATTCTCTCGACCCTTTAAGTAGTTATCTACAGTGCTAATACTGAATGAACTTGCTAGGTCTATGGAATTTCTTATTTTCATGATGAATGCAGTTTGAATTTGATCAAAGTTTACCTGAAGCCAGTGTTGGATGGAAATATTATCAATGCAAGTTGTGGAATTGGTATTTTTTCAGGACTTTCTGCCAAAAGCAGGCTGTCCTCCCTTGTCGTTGCTCTCAACTTCTCAGAGTCAATGTTGCAGCAATGTTATGAATTTGTTAAGCAAGAGGGTAACTTTCGCAAAGAGTACGTTCCTTTTAAGAACCTGTCCGTGATTTTTCTAGATTGTTTGGTGCATTATTCGATTACAAATCTATGAGTAAACTTGCTCTGCTCCAGGGACTTAATCCTGGTGAGAGCTGATATTTTAAGGCCTCCATTTGCTTCGAGGAGTATGGATGCTGTGCATGCTGGCGCTCCTCTACACTGTTGGCCTTCACCATCAGCAGCTGTAAGTTTACATGAATTTTCTATCACAATGTTTGTGACTGATTTGGCGTTACTTTGAGTTGTTTGATAATTGTGTAACCAAAGTTTTATAGATCAAAATTTAGCAGATTTATTAGGAGCCGATAGATGGTTTCTACATTCTTGTGCCTCTTTTAATCTCATTTTATGTTTTTTCTTTATATTGTGAAATAGGGGAAAAAAGAAAAAGAAAAAAGAAAAGGAGAAGTTAGGATGGCAATAGCTATGAATTGGGTTCTATGGTTATTGCCGAAGTTTCAAATATGGCTAAAAAGGGGGCGGGCATGCTGGAGATATAAGTATTTAATATCTTTTTCTCTAACAAATTTTTCTTATTACCAAATTAAAAATGAAAAAACATGATGTGGCTGCTGGGATTCGAGCCCAGGTCTCCACGGCCACAACGTGGAATTCTTACCACTAAACTACAGCCACATTTGCTTTTTCCTAACATTTAAACTTTTAGATCTCGTGATCATTCATTTAAAATGGGAAGATCAATTAAGTATATACAAATGCTATGTTGCACTGACACAGAGACACAAAATTTTGAAAATTTTATGACACAATACATCTCTGATATGACACTATTTATATAATTTTTTTATTATTATTTTAGTGATAATATGATGTGATATGATATGCACACACTTATATATTTATAAACAGAATTAGTGTGCGATTTATATATATAAGTATGTATATATTCACACAATTACAAAAAGGAAAAAGTTCATATGATGATTGTATCACAATTCTTTTTGTGGAGAAAATTTCAATTTTGGTCATGTTAGACAGGCCTCGTAGCAAATTTGATCCCGTACGTTTACTTATAATCAATTTTAGTTAATTTCTCTCATGTCTCGCCTCTTATCTCCTTTCTTTCTACTGTTCAAAGAAAAAATTGAGCTGTTAAAATGGCGAGAGGACAACCATCATGGTTGCAATACACCTGAGTAAGGGACTTCACTAGCTATGCATGCATAAATGAGAACATTAGGGATTCCTTTAACTAGTTTGTAGCTTTGGAAATGTCAACAATTTGCTGTTTTTGTGTGAGAATGGAAGAGTACAAATTTGTCGATAGCTTTTGTTCGGTCACATTCATGCTTCAAGAGCACAAATGCCACAGGGACTTGTGAGGGAAAGATTATGCAAATGAGTTTGAAAGAAGAAAAACAAACGCTTTAGAAGTTTGTAAAGCAGAGTTGCCCTCTCCATTTCCATCTGATCCATCTTTTTTTCAACATTGGAAAGATTATGTTGCCAGGTTGAGTGCAACTCTTTGTTCTTTCCTCAAAGCAAAAGAAACCGATTTGTTCTGTATTTAGCCAACTATCGGAACAAGCACCATATTGGTGTCTGCAGTTTATGTGGAAATATCTGTGAAGTGGTTCGTAAGGGTGCTTCTTACCGTTTTCCTGTGCTGCTTGTTCAGATCAAAAGGAAATTCCTTGCCACTTAAGGTGGACCTCTTGCGGTTTCTTTTCTTCCTTTTCTCAAGAATATAATTTCCTTTTCATTCTTTATGTTTTCCCTTTTTTTTTTCAATTCTTTACTTTTTGTGATTCCTTTCAGGATATTTGCCAACACAATGCAAAATTTTGTTCTGTTTGCATATAAGAAGGTTCTTCTCTCCTCACCATCATTAGTTGATGTATCTGTGCAGAGGGTGTGTGTGGGGCTATTCTCGCCACAGGTGCACTGTAACCATGATGATTGTCCTCTCTCCATTTCAACAGCTCATTAAGCACGAGGATAACTTTCCAGAAGAGTAGGTTCCTTTCACAAGAACCTGTCAGCGGTTTCTAGCTTTTTCGTGGCATTATTTGATTTGCAGTTTTTTAATTACAGGGACTTTATCCTGATCAAAGCTGATATCTCGAGGCTTCCTTTTGGTTTGAGGGGTGTGGATGCTGTGCATGCTGGTGCTGCTCTACAGTTTTGGCCTTCGCCATCAGCTGCGGGATCTTATTTATTGCAACGTTTGTTACTGATTTACGCAGTTACTTTGAGCGGTTCGATAATCCTGCAACCAAGGTTTCTTTAGATCAAAATTTAGCAGATTTACTGGCAGCAGGTAGATGGTTTCCACACTACCCTCTTCGCCTATCTTGTTATTACTTTGTCTCGTAAGTTATGTGATGGAATACACTGAAATCGTATGCCTATCCCATTCAATATGGTATTGGAATCATATCAAACAAATCTTATTGCCACCCATTTACGGTAAAGAATTTGATGGGCAACGCTTGAACAAACAAAAAAAATGAATAAATTATGTAAATCCATTTGTGGCTGCTGGGATTCGAGCCCAGGTCTCCACGGCCACAACGTGGAATTCTAACCACTAAACTACAACCACATTTCTTATAAATTTGAGCTGTTTTAGATGAGGTGATCATTCGTTTAAACGGGAGAGTAAACACAAATGTTTGTGTCACACTTCTATGTATTTATCATCAGTTTGCAGAAATAAGTCGTGTGCTGGAACCCAGGGGGATGTTCGTTGCAACAACTTACATTACAGATGGTGTCCTTTCATATCTTCCACTACTTAAAGCCTTGCGTCAGGTAAACCTTTCGGAACAAGGAATTTTATCTTTGTTAAGGTGAAGAAATAGAATACAAACAGATGGACCAAGACTGAATTTTTTTAGTTACTAAAAGAACCATTTCGTTTCATTGGGCCTCTGCAATACTTGATTCGGATTAATCAGCCAGCATCAGAACTGGGTGGTTAAAACCAAAACAAAAAGAATAGAGCAACTCTAAGACTGTATATGCTTCTCGATCCATTTAATTGAAACAATACCTGAATGGTTGGATGAGCTTGTTTTTGTTGTAAGATATTCATTGTCGGATGAGGTAGTATAAGCAAAAATAATTTTGTTAAATGTTACACTTGAATTATAATATTGATAATTTAATATTATTGATTAAATTTGTCAATCATTGTTACAACCTAAAATTCTTTTCATACGAATGCTTAATATATGCACAAGAAGCTAGTTGGACGAGTATCCTAAAAAAAACTCGCTTATTATCCTCATATATATACTTATTATATAGCAATTAGAATTATTAGATACTAATAACATTAGTAGAAGTTTGTTTTAATAGGATTTATTTAAGATATGTATTAATTTTTCTCAAGAGACTAAATCAGAAAGGGAGTTGGATGAATTTATCTATAGAGTGAATATTAGACTTTTAGTATTTTTTTTTTTTATATTATGTCCAGTGCATGACGAGTAAAACTTAATGCGAGGATTAATAAATTTTAAGTAGTCCTAAAGCGAGAATTAAGCACTTAATTCGCCAGTTCGAGCACTGAGTGCAAGAGCGGCATGGGTAATAGGAGAATTATATGACATAGAGTAAGACTAGGATTTCTACGTGTGAGGGCCCAACTTGAGGGCCAACCAACCTAGTGATATTTAGACCCTCTTGTAAGGACACTAGGGCATGAAGCCTCATAACATTTCCCCCCAAGCAGCTAAAGAGAGAAACCATGAGGGAGAGAGAGGCTTAACCTCTTATCGGGCGACGTGTCACTCATACCACCAACACTTTTTCGTGTTGTAGAGCTTAGCTGCGAAAGAGATGGAGAAGAGTATTTCTAGGGGTACTGGTGATTCAAAAGACCTAAACACTTTGTGTACTTTATTTATGTTCATTTTCCACTGCCATGTAGGATGCTTTGAGATAGTGTATGGCTTTGAGTATAATTTTATAGACTAGTTTGATAATTTTTCCTGCTGACTATGTTACAGAGAAATGGATATTTTCCCATATGAGATGATGAATTTTTGAATTATTTATTTTGTAACAAATGAAGTATTTATTGTTTTAGTGATGTTCTAATTCCAAGGCTTACTGTCCCTGTGAAGGGCAGTGTCGGTTGACTTGCGTTTTGGGTTCGGGGCGTGACAAAGAAGTTCCACCTTTTAGTATTTTTTTTCCATTGAAAGAAAATCTTTTTTTTAATACGTCATAATTTAAAATATTTCTTTCAACTTTCTACCAAAAAAGAAAAAACTATTAATTATTTAAAAAAAAATTAAAAGATAAAATAAAATTTGTTAATAAATATTATTTGTATATTGTTATAGCATTGGTATTTGTTAAATGATAATAATTTTTGTTTTGCCACAATGTCAATGGCTTAAAATTGACAAGTGTTAGTGCTCTAATTGATCAGTAGTAAGAACTAATAACATATAGATAATGATAAAGTACTGATAATAAAAATTGTCACTACAATTTTTGACATCAGACAGTGATTTAGGCCACATCAAATATGCAAGTGGGATAGATGTATTTTTGTATTTTCGTATTGTTTTAACCCTTGATATAACGAATTATGCTATTAAAAAAAAAAACTTTAGTTGACAATAGAAGCTCAAGAAGCACTCTCTTTTATTCGACTCTTGTAATAAAAGATGTACTTGATCTCATACAGATACCCCTCACTAGATTCAAGGGATCCGACCACTCGGACTAACTCACTTATGGTCCTCACTCGGCAAGGCACCGAAACGGTGGACCTTTATGATTAATTATTTGATTGGTGATGTATTGTTTGCTTATAACATGATTTTAGGAAGACCAACACTCAATAATTTTTCAAGTTGCTTTGTAGGAGATGTAGCTTGTGGAGTCCTCGATGTTTAGAAATGCTACTTGATCTCTCTCGATTCGCACCGGAAGACTCAAAAGATAAGCTTGCCCATCTTGAGGAGGGTAACCCTGAAAAGACTATTCGTATAGGTTGCCACCTTGACCTAACTAAAGCAGTAATATTGGTGTAGTTATGGAGGGACAAAAATGAAGTGTTTGCTTAGAAAGCTTGTGACTTCTTGGAAGTCAACCCAAAAGTCATGATGCACGGATTAAATGTAAACCCATTATTTCACCCGGTCATGTAGAATTAGCATGTCTTTGGAGAGGGAAGAAATAGAATTATTGAGGAGAAGGTGAGCAAACCCCTTGATGTTGGCTATATCATTGAGGTTCACTTCATAGACTGGCTTTATGTTGTTATTGTCCAAAGGGGGAACGAAGACATCGTATGTGTACGACTTCATTGATCTCAATAAAGTGCCTCATGGGTTGTATAACTCGTTCCACGAGATGTCACCATATTTCTTAGTCCTTTAAATATCAAGAAATTACAATCACAAATCTACAAATTTAAAGCAATTCTCCCAAAAAAATTAGTGATAACTATATTAATTACTAAAATGCAGTCATCCAATTAAAAATTTTAAGAACTTTAGGCCATATATATTTATATTATTTTTATCTACATTGAAATTGTTTATTAATCATGTAATTATTTTACTTTGTAATGGCATTATATATTTATGTTTCATATGTTAGTATATATTATGTATGTATTATAATTGATTTGAAATTAGAGGGGTTTGAAATTGAAAGTTTGAGACTTGCCTCAAGACTCATTTATATTCAAAAACCATTATTAAGATGTACTGGTTTAAATTAATATATATATATATATATATATATTATTTTAGAATGTCCTGCATGCATTATGAAATGTAATATTATATATGTTGTATCCTATTTAAGAGTCTTTATACATACTATATATAAGGTTATTTACTAAACAATGTTACCGAAGTCCGAATTTTAATCTTCAACGGATCGCATAGCGTGATTTCGTATTCTATCCATTTATTTTGTATTACGGACATTTATAATGAGATCTAGTCAATTAAATATTTTAATCAATCAAAATTGTTAAAATTTGAATTGGATTCGAATTAAATTTGAATGAAAATATACTCCATTGAAAGCCACAATTAAAATATGACACTTGGCCTTTTTCCTAGAGAGCATTGATAACTGAAAAGTTATACATGAACGCTTTAGTTTTGAGCTAGTAGCCTAGTTGTCCAACAATAATTAGGGGGAAGACATGTTCCTAAAGAAAAGGTGTTATTCACCTAAAAGTATCCTTGGGTCCTTAAGGCCCTTTCAATAAGGTAGGTCAGAAAAATTATTCAACAATATTGCATTGCTCGTATGAAAAAATTAATGTTATTAACTCATGTCAAAAACCTTCGTGTTGGATATTTCATTATTTAACAATTTCAGTCTTCATTCATATTTAAATCCCCTAGGGATGAGATAAATGCCCTTTCTATAAAAATTCAATATTTCTCCTCAAAAGGATTATCCACAAAAATTGTTCTAAAGGGTTTATTTGTCTTGCTTACAATCACTAGTCTACTAACGTTCGATCATAACACAAGAGCTACGGGATTTGTATTACCAGCAGATCACTTCTTGATTCCTCCCGACACACCACGAATTCCTAATAATGTTGATTTGTGGGATTGTGAGTTTTGGGTCCGAAGAGCTAGCTTATGCTCCAATTAGCCAAATGCATTTTTAGAGAGTAACATGAATCAAATATTTGAACTATGTTGCTTAGCCTTCATTAAATTCGTGCATTGCGGTTTTGTAACTGCTTTCGCATACTCAATACTAGACCAAGTATTCATTTTGCAAGATTATTGCTATGTTCTTGCTGCCATAGACCCTGTCTTCTTTGCGCCACTCCCGGAAACATGGCGTGTTCATCCAGATGCATAATGCTTTATGAAATAAAAGTTTTATTGCTAGTACAAAAAATATGTTCCCCACGGTAAAAATAATACTATGTAATAATATAAAAGTTTTATCAAAAAAGTTAATGCTATGAATTTATTTTTAATTATTTGAGTAAATAAGAGTGAAATAGAATTAGCAAAGGTGTATTAAATAATTTACATTTCCTAGCAACTAGCTAGTAGATAGAGAAAAGAAGTGTGAGACCCCAAATGCTTTCCTATATATAAATATATATTTACTAGTTTTCCTTTAAATATTATTATTATTATTATACAATAAGGATACTTTCTATGATCATTTGTGGGAATAAATTATTATTATTTGATGTGTCAGGCACCACCTTAGCCCAGCACGTCAGCAAAGGTGAACCTGTTTAGATCCCCAAGTATGGGGCAACAAAGCCCTCGAACAAGTACGCTGTCCTCGATAGAGGTTTTAAGTTAGGTTGTCCTCGATAGAGGTTCTAAGCCAAAAAACTTACTAATTGTGAGGACCGATGCCCTTGGGAGACCCATTGTTCTCGAGAGCGCGTTCGCATGAAAGATGGGAAGCCTCGGAGTGCAAGACACGAGAGGGAAAATACCCCCAGGCTTACTCCCACTAAAGTCCATGTCTCCAAAGCTACGAGGGGCCTCTACGAGCCCTCGAGACCTTTGATGCAGGGTAAGCGGAGCGAGGGAACAAGTGACTTTAGGGCAATAAGTGCCCTCGAACATGGTTGTATCGAGGGCACGGATCCTATACTTAGCCTTCGCCAAGCTCAACGGCCAATGGACAAATCCCAGTAGGCATGGCTGAGTAGCCCTGTACCTACTGCCACCTAACCCACGCCTGCTGCACGTGTGTCCATCCCATCGGTCTTCAGCGCATTAAATGCCCTTTCATAAATACAATCCTTGGCTATCAAGATATACATTAAATACGAATTTGACCCCCCATTAATGAGAGGCAAGATCAGCCACCACTTGAGAGTTCAAAAAGTGGCAAAAAACATGTCCACTTGTATCCCATGTGTCAGAATGGCTGACCAACCCCTATCAACCACGTCATGTCAGGGGACCCCTCTCATATAAATAGCAAAAGGCTTTCCCCCAAGAGGTATACATTATTATTCTTTACATTAGATGCAAGAATAATATATTACTGTTCATTATCTTCTTCAAAAAATACCGCAAACTAACTTGAGCGTCGGAGAGCCTACACCGGGACAAAATCGGCTAATCTCACGTGAGTTCCTCCCTCTTAGACAGGTGGGCCACCAGTATTCACCCGGAGCATATCAGACTCCGCCACGCGGCCAACCATAAACCGATCGCATCATTATTATTATTTTTTATTTCCTTATTATTTTAGTAGAGTATTTTCATTTACATTCCATTAATTCCTTTATAATTATTCATTTGCATTTGGCTTCGGCTAATTCTAGTCAACCTAGGATCATGGGCCCAGAAACCTATTATATTTCTTTCTAGCCAACATCATTAAGAACCTATCTGCATTGTGCACAAACAAAATGAAGGAAGGAGTGAAAAGAAAAAAAAATGAGAAAAGATGGAAAAAAATATTAAAAATAGAAGAAAGAAAGAAAGGAGAAGAGAAATGCTATTAATATTAATTTCAATTTGGACTTCAATTAATTGAATATTTTGTTTTCATGAATTAAGACGGGCTAAATTAATACGGTTACTGAGACTTGACTTATAAAGCCTAATTTGTTTGACCCACTATTGTTAAGACCTTGATTTTAACAGATGTGATTTGACAGTTGATGTATGCCCATCTTCGAATATCCAGCTGGAAGGGCTCTAGGGTTACATTATATATTTGGTTAGGTGCCCTCTCCAGTCTACATTCTGATAATTGCTTGTCCTATTGAAAACTGTCAATATTGGTGAGAGATGGAGAGTAAGAACTAGCCAAGGATGTTTATCTAAATATCCATGTTGATTGGCTATCAATGATTAGTGTAATGTACGTTAATTTAATTTTATATATGGTATTCTAAATTTATGGTGTATTGATCTTACAATTACAAATTTTTTATTACAATTGGTATTAGAGAGGAATACTCTATGAATTTTGAACCTTAACTCTTATTATTTATATTTCATGGCTTTATTTGGTTATTTTAAGAATTAATAGACGAATCGAATTGACGCACGAATCTTGTTTCGAACTTTCGGTTGCGCGAGTTTAAAATTTTCGATTATGTTTGGTCTTGAACCTATGTATTGATGTATAATGCAATCGGTATATATCGTAACTGTATAAAGCACACTATACCTGGCCCATACTTAAAATGTGGTGGCACAAGGCATATTTCATTGATCTTACTATAAGTGATATAATCTTGTGTGCATGTGTAAAGTCACTTTAATGCCTACCATGTCTTCTTTGAAATTATCATACGAGTCATCAATCTAATGTTTCTGAACGTAGACTTTTATGAGATTCAATAGGGCGAAGACATCATAAAAGGATTATGATACAGAACATCACCTTATGAAGACATGTTCCAAATTGATCATTTCAAACATTTGATTGAATTGAAGTTACCTTTTACGGAATATCAATTTAGAAGATACAAGATATCTCTATTTTTATTTGTGATGATTAATTATGATAATTGAGCATACATGGTTCACTTTTTTATGTGACTTATAAATATTAAAAATTTAGTTATGTTTTAAATTATTTATCTGCTAGTTAAATGAGTTAGATCTAGTGACAATTTGAATGCAAAGAATTATATTTGTAACTCTTTAAAGTACATATTGTTCTCATGCTTAATTTTATAGGAGTTTTGCACACATATTGTTCGTATGCAGGTTGTTGTGACTTGCGCAAGTGCACGCAGTCGTACAAGTAATATAAAGTGAGTTGAGTGTCGAATCCACATGGATTGTGATTTGGCCCGTGAAATTAACTCGTGCTGTTTATCTAAATTGATCAAACTGAGTGGTAGTTTTGATTTTCTAAATAAATCCTAATTTCTTAATAAAAACGACTAGCGAAAAACAATAATAATAAATAACCAAAGCGAGAAATGCAAGTGCAAGGTGGTTTCATTCACGTAATTTGCTATTCTAATCAAATCCTTAAGTTGAGTGGTTTCGTGGTTGTGTGAAGCCTAGGAACGAATATATCCACAATCTCTCTCGAGCATTGCGGAATTAATTCATAAAATTCCTCTAAGCCTAAGACTAACCAATTCTCATTCAATTAGTCCCAACTTTAGAAGTATTTTTATGAATTTTTAAACACTGCCTTAAGGCTCAATCAAAGTTAAATTCATTCTCATGCAACTTTAACTCAATTGATCTCATCTAATTAGAGCTAATATCGTGAATCGTCTCTCGACCTCATCACGATTCTCAAATTCGACAATTAGGGGTGATCAAACCCTAACCACGTATTAAACCATTAAACAAGAATCACACAACAAGAAAATATACGAAAACAAATTCAAACTCATGGGATTTTCATAAAATAGCAAATACGATAAACTACACCATCCTTACACTTAATTGAAATTAGTGCATAATGAAAATAAACATAAAAGCGAAATGTGGAAGAGAATTCATGAAGAGAGTAGAATGAACTTAATTGCTGGAAATTTCAGGCGCAAATCTCCTCTCGTTGATTGTTCTTCCCTTCAATCTTGTTTTCTCCCTTATTCCGTTCTTCACAAGGATCCCCCAAAAGATGAAAATTTAACCCCAGAAGAAAAAAAGTAAAAACTGAAAAACAAGAATGATGAATGTCCCAAAAGCCTCTAAAAGTTCTCATCTATCTAGATCTGAAAAAAAACATCTCCCCTTGAATTCCGCATGAATCTGGACTCAAAAGTGGTAGAGAAACGCCTAACAAATCTTTCCAAATCAGCACCTCAGTCAAATACAGAAAGTTGCCAATTGATGTCGCAGACGTTGCGTATGTACGCAAAATATTCCGCGTACATACGCAAATTTACAGATTTGTTTTTCTTCAAACTCGCTGGCCTTGAGTAAGTACTCAAGATTCCTTGCGTACATACATATTTTTACAGCCATTTTTCCTCTGAATTACTTGTATTGGGTTATTACTCGATATAGTTTGCGTAAATACGCAGCTTCTGATTCCACTTTTCATGCCCTTTATGGTCTTTTTCCCTTCTTACCTACAAAACAATGATTTAGCTCAAACTTATGTATAATAAGGCCCTAAATGAGAAAAATACGTGATAAGCCCTACAAAATAAATATAAAAATCAATTATAATTACGGACTTATCACAGGTAGGGCAATTTATTTTAAACTTGGTCATGTTCTAATTTTATGGGTCGAGATACATAGTTACACCAAAGTGTTCTATTCATTAAGATTTGTAAAATTTGTGACATGCATATTTCGAGCTGATAAAATTATTATACATTCTTGCCCACCCAAAGAGGGTAAGATATGTCTGATGATTTTGGTTGGTTAGTGTGAACATATTGCTAGGGGTACACTTATCAAGAAAATTCGTTTCCCAAAGGAGGCAATTTTCGAGATTAGGGTACTCCTATACCATTCTTGCATGAAGGGCCCTATCGTGTGTGATATATTCTGCCCAAAGGGGAGTTGTCATGACATGTTGGTCTCTCGGTAGAATAAAGCTATATTGTTACAAGCTTATTAATTTCCCATTGGCAATAATTTATTGCATTCTTATTGTTTTGGACCATTATTGTGAATTTGAATGGTGATGCTGTAAGAACATATTGATGGGGATGTATTGGTCTAGAGGGTTTGTTTTCCCATAGTCAACTTTTCAAAACCATGACATTTCATGCTCGTTCTTGCATGTAGAGGACCAAATGTGAATGACATACTCTGCCCAATGAAGAGTTTTGTCATGGCATGCTTGGATCCTCTAATGAAAAAGCTTAATTGTCTTAACCTTTTTCACATTAATTGCTCCACACTACGTGACTAGTTTTGCGTTTATGTTATTGTGCTTGTGGAAATAAGAGCCTTTATGTGTGATACATTTTGGCTGAAGGGGAGTTGGTCATGGCATAAGAAATCTCAATTTTATAAGCTAATATTATATTTGAGTCTGTTTTATAATATCAATATATTTGAGTTTGTTTTGTTTATTATTCTATATGTGGAATAAGATTGTCTGTTGTTAAATATTTGTCTTTATTCTAAATTACTCAACAAGTGTAAGTTTGTTTCCGGACTTGAAAAGACAATATGAGATAGATACGATATATTGTTTACTGTGAAATTTATCGATACAAACATAGCCTTGCATTTAATAAAATCTCCAAACTTGTTGCTTTGATAGAGTTCTTTGTTTAGAATAATAGGAATCATCACTTGAGTCGCCTAATTATTAGAAAATCCACTTTTATAAGCATATGAGTAATAATCTGACTATTGTAGAAGTTTGCTATATCTATTTGATTTGAGCACAAAACTAGAGTTGCGCGTCAAATGAATCTATTATTCGGTGATTTTGATATCATAAATATGGCTTTTGATTTCAAGGTAAGAAGTATTTTTATATTGGAGGATTTTAGACATCTTAAGAGTCTAAACTAAAGTTTAAGGTTTAGTATTTCTATACTCGATATGAATGATGTGCATTGCCAATCTATTCTCCAAAAGTTTGATTCTGTGAAATCATTATCATAGCTGATGAGATTTTGAAGAATTTGTGTTCATATGCATGAACAGAATAATAGAAAAAAATAACATTGGATTAGTAGAGAATTTGATTTTCTACAATAAAGAGGTCATATAAGTTACATAAACCCATTTATTATTTGGTCAAATGAGAGATATATTATGGGGTTAATGGTTGTAAATGCCCAATAGGCTTAAAAGCCTTTAGAAAAAGGGGCTCTTTTAGTCCATATGTAAGTGGAATATTTGAATGAAACTACTACCATTGGTAGCTTTGAATCCATTATGTTTTGAATAAATTCAATTTTTTTACACTATTATTGATATGTATTGATACTATGAAAAGTGGATTTATTTTAATTTGATAAATTTGATTTGTTTCTTTTGACCATGAGAAATAACAAATGAACTTAGTAGTTGGCATTCCAAAGTATTTGTAATTTGTTTGTGTAATCATTTTCATGAATCCCACATAGTTCCTCCTCTTCATAAATACTTCATTATTTCATGACACAAATTAAAGAGATTCTTCATGTGGTGACAAAAGGCTTAAGTCACTTGAGAGTGGGAATAATCATATTGTTAATTGAAATTAGCATTTTCAATTAGTCTCGTAAAGATTATTCAAACTTTTGATCAAATCATTGGTTATGGTGCTATTTATATTCTCATCTTCTTGACATATTATTTAATATTTGATCATAGTTTTCTCATAATGTTTAAAAGGAACTATTCATGATTCGTGTGAGTACTTACACTCAGTTTGTTTCAAAATAATTGTCTCCTTAGAAGTGCAGGTTGTTTTCTTGAAAATGACTCTGCTATATTTGTAAAAGCTTTTTTTTTCAAAGGGTGAAGTATCATGATTATGAATATTTGGGAGCATATTTGATAATATTTGAAATTTCGAATTTATCTTAAAAGTGTGCCCATTATTAAACTTTAGTTACCAGCTTGATAGTTTTAAGTAATTGGTATGAATAATATTTGGTATCATACCTTGTGGGACTTCTCTGAGTGTGTTTATGTTCTTGATTTTCCCCCTTATACTGAAGAAAAGTGAAGTTTATGTATTTAACAGAGAAGTTTAGTAGAAATTTTAATGAGAGATTTCAATTGGAAGCCAGTGTGCAATATTTGAAAATATTAACTTATATTTTACTACTAGTGCTTCATGAGAAAACGATTTAGAAATTTAGATTCTTTTCTCTATACCTAGATCTATGGGTTTAAGACTTAAATGAGAAAAGTTTTAGCCAAACTTATTACTTTCCAAATGTAAATCTAATTGATATAGTCACTTTAGATATCACATTAGGATCTAATACTTGAAGATCTTATCTAGCAAATATCTTTTTTTTGATTTTGGAGAAAGATTTTTTTGTTTCTTAATTGTTGCGAAAGTGACTGTTATCGAATTGTTTAACTAATCTTGAGAAGCTAATATATATAGTTTTTAGTTTTTAGTTTAATATTTAAGTTGAGAATACATGGACTTTGTTGTAATCCAGGTCTCATAATGATGTATGAAAGTTCATAAATATGGATTGTCAATTATGAGAGAATATTTGATCGATGAGAAGTTTCGTGAATGATTTAATCAAATTTGTTGGAAAGAAATTTATTGAAAAGGGGATGTATGTTGATAAGGATAAATACTTTACTCTCCTGATTTTAAATAAATTTCTTTATAATATGATGAGTTTGAAAATCCCCCATTTATAATTTTTGTAGCATTCGAGCTCCCCTTTGGTTGTAAATTTTGATTGAAAATTTAAAGATGGATCTTCCTGTTTTGGATAAATTGAAATATTAAATGGTTAATATATTTTTGATATGAGAATATTTCTCATGTTCAGCATTGATCATTTACTTGTTGACTGATTGTTTGAGTTACATCATGAACCAAGCATAATAATATCTTATTATTTTCATAGAATGCTTGGAGAAATAAACTCTTGCTTGATACTATATTTGCCGCATAAGATTTTGACATTGATTGTGGATTTCTCAAATTGTCTACATTTGGTTATCGTTAGTAGGTTTGATAATTGAATCATTTGATTTGAATGTGCTTTTGTGATTGATGGTGGTGTATTGTTGCACATTTTCTTGATTCAATCTTTATAAGTTTATATAATATAGAGGAGACTCATTTTGGAGTGATTGACTCTTCTAATTCTGAATTGCTTATGTTGGGACTGTTAAATATTTAATTTGAGGGAAATAAATAATTGCTAGGGAGATTATTGTGAAGAATTTTAAAATCTTCAATAAATCAAGGTTAATGTTTGTGTGTTAGGGGTAATATGCTATACGTGTAGATTGTGATGAACATCGCCTCATGATGTATCTTTGATGGTTCCATCTATTCTTGGTTGAGAATTTGTTTATAGTGATCATGTGACTCTTCATCCTCAAACATATCGAATATATGAAGTTAAATTTCTGATTTGATCAATGATAAGCAACACTCTGGTGAGCACATAGTTTTTGGCCAATTGCTGATAAGTTGATGGTTTGGTCGATATCCATCAAGTGGGATATACATAATTTTAACATGTATATGCAATCAAGTATTTGTATATTGAAATAGTGGGAGCTACTTAAATTGGTTCATACATTATTATTAACCCATTTTGTATAGGGTTAAGTTGGAGATGCGCATTAAGATATAAAACTCTTGGATTAATCCATAATTGT
Organism: Petrea volubilis; assembly: GCA_026212405.1. Classification (NCBI taxonomy): domain Eukaryota; kingdom Viridiplantae; phylum Streptophyta; class Magnoliopsida; order Lamiales; family Verbenaceae; genus Petrea; species Petrea volubilis. Next base: position 18,600 of record JAOWBU010000095.1, read on the forward strand.
GTGCGCATATTTTTGATATCTTAAGACTAAGTGTTGGCTTTAAGAGATGGGTATGTCTCATAAATGGCACCATATTGTTATGCAATTAACAATCGAGACATATATGGCTTCTTAAGAAGCCATTGGGTTTTCTTGGAGTTTCATATTATTCTCGAGATTCATATATTACAAGAAATCCACATTGATTTTTTTGGAGTTTCATATTATTTTAGAAACTCATATTTTGCTAGAAAATTATATTTTCTTGGGATTTCATATAGTATAAAAATTCATATGTTATAAGAAAATCAAAGACTGACAATGAGATAGTATATGTTTGGGTCATGTTGTGATGATATTTCTTCCTACACCACCATGTCCAAATCCATGTTGGTGGAATTGTTGGTGTTTGTGACTATAAAAGGTCTTGTGTCAATTAAGAATGCAATCATCGCCATGATCAAATATTAGTGATTTTCACCTGACCGAATTGCAAAAGTCTTGCCCCTTGCCATATTGTTGTTTTCAAAATGTGGTCACATTTAAAACTTGTAATTTAGTCCGAGAGTTGTTATTTCAAATAAATTGTTTATAGGAGGTTAAAATGTCAATTAATATTAATCTGTCCAAGTGGAAGAATGTTGGAATTTTATTTTAATTTGGACTTCTTTTAATTAAATTTTTTGTTTTTATAACTAAATTAATATGGTTAGTGGTATTTGACTCATAATGTCTGATTTGTTTGACCCACTATTGTTAAAGCCTCGATTTTAACAGATGTGATCTGACAGTTGGTGTAGGCCATCCTCGAAAATCCATGATGGGAGGGCCCTAGGGTTACATTATATATTTGACTAGGTCCCTTCTCAACTCCACATTCTGATTCCATTGAAAGTTGTCAATATCGTTGAGAGATGGAGACGAAGAACTAGCTAAGAATGTTTGTCTAAACATCCATATTGATCGGCTATAAATGATTGGTATAAGGTACGTTGTTTAAATTTATATTTAGTGTTCTATATTCATAGTGTATCGATCCTACGATTACAAATTTTTTATTATAATATTGGGATGAATTGTCACAAAAATCTACTTTGACTGGGAAGAAAAATAAAATACGAATCATATGTTGTTAGAAAGCTATGGATGTCTAGTTTTCAACAAAAAAAAATTAATGTTTAAAAATTATTTTTCTACAAAGAGTTATGTTTAAAAATCTAATTAAGGTAATGTCCAATTTCGTCAGTAAGTTGGGAGAAATGTCTAATTTTTTTTTCAATTGGATTGGGGTACTATTCAATTTCTTCAATTGAATTGGAATAAATGTATAAATTTACTTAACTAAATTTGGGGATTTAAAGTCCGATTTTACCAATTTAATTAGAGTTTATGTCCAATTTGATCAATCAAGTTGGTAATTATGCCTAATTTCATCAATTGAGATGATGATTATAGCCAATTTGATAAATTGAGTTTGTGATTATGACCATTTGATCCTTTCATGGGATTGGGAAGTGGTTTCTAAGAAAAAATTAAATTTGGTAGTTAAAACTCTACTCTCTAGAATGGGGAGGACTCTCAAAAGTGAAAGTATAATAAATCTCTCGTTGATTTTTGCGTGTCTTATTTTTGTCTTTTTAATTTACAATGATTGTATAACGTTTTCTTTAATCATAAACGCATTAGTTGAATACAATTCAGTATTCTTGCAAAAATAAACGGTATTTTAGTCTTTAACTAAAAAAATTAATGAAATAAAAATTCATGCTTTGATATCGGAGATGGATGTCAAACATCTCTAATTCATGGGAGGTTGATGCAAGTCTTCCAATAGCTAAGTAATGTTAGGAAGGTTGTGGTAATTGTAACATTATAATATATTTCAGTACTGTTTAAACATTTTGAGGCGAGTTTAGAAAAAGTTAAATTTTAAACATGCTGGTAACATTACTTTTAAAGTACTAATTAAAAGCGATGAGTGTCCCGTTATGGTAAGTAAAAGATTTTTTATAATATATATATATATATATATATATATATTATAATGGAATAGCCAATCTAAATTTATGATAAGTAGCAGTGTAGTTTCATAACAAGTGCCAACAATATGTTTATTTTTTATATGTTAGTTAATTAGATATATTTATTACTAATTAATTGGTCATTTAGTACAATTTTGAATTGTGGAAAGAGTATATTATTTGTCAATTTAAGGTTGAATCACAAACTCATTACCAGTATTACTTAACTATTTTTAATTACTTGCTATAAATTACGTGAAATGTTTAAATCTTATGAAATTTTATATTTCAAAAATATTAAACACATTTGAATTTGAAATTAAATAATATTTTCATTGCTTATCAATTTAAATTACACATCATAATTATAAAGAACATTTATAATATCTAGAAAACTTACATGCTGGAATAGAAGAAATAAATTAGATACTATATTTCCTATAATAATATTAAACTTTATAAAACAAAAAAATGTTAATAAAGTTATACTATTATTCAAACTAATTATTGATTAACAAAAAATGATTAGTAAAGAAACTAACAAAAAGCTATGACATAACAAAATATTAGAAAGTAAAATATTTGTAGAAGACATCCTAAAAACAATATAAATCTATATGTATAATATTATATATTTGAGAGCGGTCTAAGATAACAAACTCAATTTTGACTCAATTTTGAATTCTTAGAATTTTGAATTATTTTAAATTGATAAATCAACTTTAATTGTTGTCATTCTTCAAATAAAAATTTATTTTATTTTTGTTTTTATTTTTTTTCCATCCAAATTATGTTTTCAATATTTGATTTCTACAATCATGTTTTGATAAATATATTTTAAGTAATCTCTATGACTCTAATTTTTTGTATTTTTTCTTTGTCATTATTTTATTATTCAAATGCTTTATTTGTTTTGTATCGATTTTTTTTACTCTATGTATATGTCTCTTTGTCTCTGTCTCTCTCTCTGCTTTCTAAAGAATTGAGGGGCTATATACGCAGGTCCCTTGTATTTTCTTTTCTTTTTTCCTTTTTCATTTAAATATATATGAGTACTTATGTACCTATTAATTCAATGTTTTGGATATGGGTTTGCATATGATTTTATTAACTAATGAGTGTTGCAAATTTTCCACAAGTGTACGGGTCATTCAAGTAATAAAGTGTGAAGTCAAATATCGTTCCCTCAAGGAATGGGCTACCAAGTACCAAACTTATAAATTCTCTATTGTTTAAGCTTCAAAAATTGATTGAGATATGATGAAACTAAAACAAACAACTAAATAAAAGTAAAGAAATCAATAAAAACAAGTTAGGGTCTAAGCATCGTCAATTGATTCCCCTCTTGTAATCAATTAAACCCCCATTGATTTTAATTATTACACCTTTCCACGATCCAACTCATGAAATATTTGTAATCTCCTTTCGAAAGGAAAACAAACGTACCAAGGAATGCTATGTGTCTACTTTCGTGATCACATACGGATCCCTTGACCCATTGCGCACAAGAGTTGTGTTAGTTAAAACTTTCTCGCTAATTAATCTAAACGATCGCACAAGAGCATGATTATTTCTAACCTATGTGTTGCTTACGTCTATAACACAAAATGTCAGATTTCATACACACCCTTTCATAGTCGAATATAAAATATCAAAACTTGTAAAAATTAGCCAAAAATTCACAAGTAACAAAAGAACTTGAATTATAGATAGGAAGTATGTAAAATCAAAATCAAAGGGGTTCAACGAAAATTACAAGGGTTTCATCAATGACTAGCCTAGAACCCTATAATTTAATTAGCTAGACATAGCAAAAGAAAAACAAAACAAAAACAAAATAAAATTAAAAGAAAACATAAAAAAGTTGTGTTAGTTAAAACGTCCTCGTTAATTAATCTAACCGATCGCACAAGAGCATGATTATATCTTACCTATGCGTTGCTTATATCTATAACACAAATTGTCAGATTTTATACACACCCTTTCATAATCGAATATAAAATATCAAAACTTGTAAAAATTGGCCAAAAATTCACAAGTAACAAAAGAGCTTGAATTATAGATAGGAAGTATGTAAAATCAAAATCAAAGGGGTTCAACGAAAATTACAAGGATTTCATCAATGACTAGCCTAGAACCCTATAATTTAATTAGCTAGACATAGCAAAAGAAAAACAAAACAAAAACAAAATAAAATTAAAAGAAAACATAAAAGCAAACTTGGCTTGAGATGATAATCTTGAAGGATGGGAGAACTTGGCCCTTGAATTGTCACCCTTCATGAGCTTTCGTCCTTGAACTCCTCTTGAAAAATCAGCCAAAACTGTCAGAAAATCGTGTTAAGGAGTCCCTTAAATAGGTGTAGGGCAATAGCCCTCGGAATCCAAGTAGGAAACAACTTTCCTTGTATGCACATGCTTACGGGACGACTTCAGGTAACTTGGGATGACTAAAGTCGTCCCATTTTGCACGGATTTGAGGTCTTCTGTAAGTGGTGGGATGGCTTCGTGTTGTTCAGGATGGTTTAAACTGCCCTAATCTGCGTGGATTCTAAATCTATTGTTGTCGCGAGGACGGGTTTGTAACTTAGGCCATCCCATGTTGCACGTTTCTTGCCTTCTCTGTAAACAGAGGGACGGCGTTGTTACTTAGGGCGGCCAAAGTCGTCCTAGTTTGCTCAATGTTGGCCTCCACTGTTCTCGTCGGGACGACTTAGCCCATTGAGACGAATTAAGCTATCCTAGCCTCCAAATAGGCAAGTTTTACCTTTCTGCGCGCTCCTTTCTTGTTTGATTGTTTCCAAAACCAACATGAGATTGCCTAAAAATTTCAACCACAATAAGAAAAATTCAAAATATTTGAAATAAGTTTATCAATACCATCTTATTGACTGCCTATTTCTCAATTTGACTTCAAATTCTCAATTAAGACCCCAAAATTTCACATATTACATATACAAAAGTGTGTATAATTTAAGCTTATCAATGAGTGTTGAATTTATATATTGATCTATTTAATATTAAAAGTATGGACATAATTTGTACCAATGATATTACAATTTCCTTTTGTTATTTGCTTTTTTTTTTCTTTTCTTTCAGTGTATGCTTTATAAAGAAAGCTACATAGATATAAATTATATTAATAATGATCAACTTACTATAATAGTTCTTTCAGTCCCATTTTATATCTTTTAATTTTAATCTTTTTCTCATTATATCTGCCCACACGTCACAATTCTATAATCAATTTTAATTTAATAAAATTATTTTTAATAATAAATTTTGTGTTTCAAAGTTATTAATATTATATTTTTATTCACTGGATCGATACTAAACAAAAATTCGAATAAAATATTATATTTTTCTCTATCGTACATATAGTTAGCAATAATATCAATATTATGTCAATCTCTTGATTAGATTTTCATTATAATTAATATTTTTGTAAAAAAAAATCTATAAAAGATGCTACTTTATAAAAGTTAATTAATTATTTTATCAATTTGAAATATCGAAATCAAACTTATAAGTTTTATCAACAATGATATCTTATGTTGTTTAATTGTTGAATTTCATTTGTAATTTGTCATATCTAAAATCAATTGATTTTATTTAAAAGAAGGGTACAATTGATTAGAAAATTAATTACTTATTTTTTTTAATGAAACATGCAACATATTTGAACAAATAAATTACAATAGAAAATAAAAATCAAGATATTCATTTTGGAATGCAAGAAATATTATCTTTAAGAAGAAGTCGTGCATAGTATAGGTAAAAATTATATTTATAAACCATTTAAAAATTTACTATTGTCTGACAACATTAGTTGGATTAATTATGTTTAGAAAGTTTGAGAGGGTGCATTAATTTTTATGAATTATGATTTAATTATATAGGGATTGAGGGTTCGAGTTTGAATTGTTTTTTAGCATTATGTAAAGAAAAAACATAAGTAGTTCACTATTTTATCGGTGATTTTTGGTTGTGATCAATGGCAAGAAACAAAATATTTGGGTTTATTTTAATTGAAGGAAATAAAAAAAAAATTGTAGTAGTAGTAGTAGTAGTACTACTACTACTACTACTACTACTAATAATAATAATAATAATAATAATATGATTCGGCTAAAATAATAATAATAATAATAATATGATTGGGCCATTTGGATATATACGATTAGGCTAAAATTCTAAAACTCAGAACATGATTACTTTGTCTCTTTATGTGTGAGACTGCAAGCGGAATGACAAAGTTGTGTATTTGTCTTTTGACATCCATGGTGATGTGCATTTAATTGCATAAACTTGAGAAGATAGTTTAATGGCATACAACAACTTTTCTTGGACAACACTTCGATTTTGGGATTAAGTCTCTCTCACTAGAAATGACATATCTTCTGGCTATATTTATTATCTAAGGTCTTCATATGGACATTATTATTTATCTCATATCTCTACAAAGTATTAAGATTTTTAACAAACACATATCAATGATGGCTATCAAGTTTGATTTCATTGAATATATTCACTAAAACAAATCAATTAGAGGCTAAAAATATTGACGGTACGTGTGTACAATATCTCCGAATATTAAAATCGTAATGATATTTATAGTACAGAGATTATGCACCAATAAGAGATGATTTTTTATTTGTTATTCTTTATAAATTCTATTTGACATTTCTTTCATTTTTATCTTTTTTAACCACATTAAATTTTTTTTATAAATAATCCGCAATTCTAATTCCATAAGTTATAGTTTCTTTATCATTATCATGTATAAAGAAATGGTAATTTGACTTAACATTTGAGTCATTATACATTATTTATACTTATTATTGGTTTGTTCCTAAATTCCATTATATTTCCACTTTTATGAAAGTTTGAAGTTATTTTTAACGCACCTTTGTTATTTATTGAATTTTAATTATTATTTCATGTAGCAACTCATCATCAAATTCATCGTGCGCTAATGCGCACAAATGTAATACTAGTGTATGTGTGTGTGTGTGTGTATTGTAAGTACATATTAGGAAATAAAGTTTATCTGAATGTCTCTTGAGGAGTGGTAGAATACATTTTGATTAATTATAATATTAATAATTTAAATCAAGCATAAACTATAATACAAGTCATAATTAATCAAATCAATTATTAGTAATTGTATCATTTATAAGTAATCATCAGATACTATCAATGAAATTATTATCTATGCAGTATGTTGTTGTTGTTCTTATTATTACTATTGTTATTATTATTATTATTATTATTATGTTTTTTGGTAAACATCTATACAGTAAATTAGAAACTACCGTTGGACACACTAAAAGCCACATAAATGGAATTCAAGTGAGTCATGAGGCCTTATTAAGGGGTAAAAGGCTTCTTGACATTTTAAAAAGCGAATTTTTTTTGAATAATCATTGCCAAGAAATTTTTTTAAACAAGGATGATTAGGTGAGGGGAGCCATATTTTAGTCAGTGGGGTAGAGCCAGAGGTTGGACAAAAATTGGATTTGAACCTCAAGTGAGTAGGGCTGTCAATGGGTTGGATTCGGATCAAATCTGAAAATTTTGGAGACGAATTCAATTATTTTTTTTAATATTCAAATTCAAACCGAATTCTATAGGATTTATAATTATTTCCACCAAATCCGACTCCGATTAAAAATCCAAAACCAAATCAAAAAATTTGATCCGATAACACCTAAAAAAAATAAAATTTTAAAATCAAGTAATAAATCAAGAAAATCCATTGTGGATGAAACAAAATTAAATAAAGTTGAAAAATATTTTGGAATATGTGTGAAAATTATACATTATTCTTGAAAAATAAAAAATAAAAAATTATTAATTATAAGGACATATATATTACATTCTATTTTAGTGTTTTTACTAATATTACACACACACACACACACACACACACATATATATATAATGTTATTAATTTAATACAATGTATTATTAAAATACAAATTCGAATCTTTAATGGATCGAACTACTTGATTCCACACCTGATCCATTTATTTTGAATTACAAATATTTATAATCAAATGTGATATATTGAATATTTTAATCGATTGAATATGCTAAAAGTCGAATTGGTTTCGAATTAAAATTTGCTCCATTGATAGCCCTACAAATGAGATTGGGCTTAAAAGAATTTGAATTACTACTGTGTGAGTGTCAATGAGATTGGGCTAGAAATATTGCATTTGCTCATTAGATGTTACTAATTAGAATATTACTCAAATGATATTTTTGGTTAATGGATTAAATATGATAATATTATAATTTTTATTTTTTAAATATTTTTTGACACAAATATGTTCAAATTCATAGTTTAAAACACTATTGAGGTAATATTCAAGTCGACAGTACAAGACTTTCACTTTGAAAGGATAGTTCAGTCGAATTATGTCATAATATTAATTTCAATGAACCTACTCTTATCCATGATCTTATAATAATAACAATTGTTTTGTTACATGTTAGCAACTTTAAGACAATTCTATATAAATGAACATTTTAAAAAATTATCCTAACTAGAGAATTGAATAAATATGACTGCATTAAGAAAGTAAGAGGGAAAATGAAACAAAGAAAGCAGAACTTAATTATACAAGTACTATTATTTAATTTATTTGAAAGAGACATACCACCAACAGTAGTTCGCTAGCCATGAATCACGATGCTATAAAAGTTGTGAATGCTATATTTTTTTTAGGTTTCCCATTTTGTAAAGCATATAATGCAATAAATATAATGAAAGCAAGTTTGTTTGAAGTTAGTAATTTTTTAATCTATCACTGTTAATAAACAAATGTATCATACAAGGAGCTATTTATCTTGTTCAGAGGCAACGAATATATATATATATGTATATATATATTCGATACCTAATGTTTCATTTGCTGAGATAAGATATATATATATATCGAATATGTATATATACTCGATACCTAATGCTGAGATAAGATATATATATATATATATATATATATTCGATACCTAATGTTTCATTTGCTGAGTGTCTTATCTAACTACAATAACAAAAATGAAAATATAATGTAATAGTTTATAATTGCTTATGTTATTTTAGCAATTGGTTTTTTTCTTTTTTTGATTTGTATATTTGAAGATTTCACAAATAGAAAGAATAACCGGTTAGTTATGAAGACCTCCCCTAAACATGTAGTGAAATTATAGATTGCAGTATTGCACCCTCGTTTTGTTGAAATTATCAAAACGTCTCCTTTAAATAATTAAATTTGTAAAGTTTACATCATTTAATATTTTGGAAGAACATTATTAATGTAAGTGAAACTTTAATTGACTATACTTGCTTGATATGTAATGTCATTTACGGATACACATACTATATTTGATTGAAATTGGAAAAATATTTAAAGTTTTGCTGAAATAAAAGTTTTTCTTTCAAATTTCTAGTTGATGTAAATTTTATAAACTTAGAGTAACTTTTGATAATTTCAAAAGAAAGAAGCATGCAGTCTATAATTTATCTAATTTCCAAGCATGTCGATAATTAACCCCAAAATAATTGATACCCATAATATAATTGTAATAGATGTTGAAATTAATTCCATTTCTGATCCCATAAAAAATTGTCAATTCACGTTTAGTCTTATAGGATCAAAATTCTCACATTAAATCCCATAGAATTTATATATATTTATATATATATATTTTTTTGTCACATTTAGTTCCACCAACAAAAATTTTGATGGTGAATTTATGAACTTGGTTGATGTGTTTGGCCACTAAGTCTGTGTGCAATTTTTTGTTAGTTTATTGGGTATGTGACACCTAACATGTCACTGACATGGTAGCCAAGTCAAATGAGTGTATAATGAAAAATTAAAAAATAGATAAAATATTTATTACAAATAAATATAAATGAGTTAATATATACAAAATAAAAAAGTCCCCCAGCCACCCAACAACCCTGGAAAGTAAACCATTAAATTATGAATTTTTAATATATATATACAAAATAAAAAAGTCCCCCAGCCACCCAACTACCCTTGAAAGTAAACCACTACTACGCGCACCCCCCCCCCCCCCCCCCCCGGAACAGGACGAACAAGATGAAGAAGAAACACACAATTGCACACACACACAAGGATCATTCCTCAAATTGCTTGCAACTCTTTGTTGCCCATGAGGTGAGGAACATAAATATAGAAAAAAATTTGAGAAAAAAATGGCCAGAGTTGGCGCAACCCTACAAGACGCCGTTTGATTTTTTCTCAAAATTATTTTCATACTTTTATTCCTTATTTCATGGGCAACATAAAAACGTATTCAATTTGAGTATTCATGTGAGTTTTAAAGAGTGATTTTGGTGTGCAAGTGTGTGTTTGTATGGTGTTTGGTTTTGAGAGCTCTTTCTATATCTGGGCTTTGAATTTGGGGGTGGTTGGACTAAATAAATTTTCATATTTTTTTAATTTACATCTTGTATTTTATATTTAATTTATTTATTTGTTCATATTATTATATATTTATATATATATATATATTTCAATTTTTTTTTCATATATTGTATTTCTTATTTAAATTTTATATTTATAATATGCATTTATTCATTATATGTATTATTTATATTATTTTTATATATCAATTATATATATATTTTTTAAATTCTAAGTTATATTTCTTATTTTTAACATGTATTTTTAATTATATAAATTTTATATTATTTGATTTTTTATGTATTAGTTTCTATTATTTAATTTATATTTTATATTTTTAATAAGATTGTTGCCTTATCACTGCCATGTTAAGTGCTATATATGCAAGAAAACTGGAAAATGCCACACAGATTTGGTCAACGGACACATCAGATTTTTTTTTTTTTAATCCACCATCAAATTTTAGTTGGTGGAATTAATTGTAATCAAAAAACCTATTTTACGGGACTAAATATAAAAATTTTGATCCTACAAAATTAATTTTGAATTGACAAATTTTCTATAGAATAAAAAATGAAATTAATTCCATAAGATGTTAAATAAATTCAAACTTGACTTTATCACAGGCCCCCAAGAAACAAGGTTCATTCCATTACTTCTAGCTTGTCTGGAAGCCCCAGAGCAAGGACGACTACATGTTACGAAATGTCGACTGACTTTCTTTTTTACAATTATTATAGTTTTATAATTTTTATATTAAATATTATTTGATAATTTATTATATGATTCATTGACCCGTATTAAAATATTAACTTTTTTTTATAATTGACTAGTTATATTTAAGTTTAAAATAATAACTATATTAAATAAAGTCCACAATCAAAAAATAAAAAGATAAAAAAGTCTAATTAAAATTTCCCGAGCTCAAAATATACATTTAAGTGAGTAATTGAAATTACAAGCAACTTAATGTTTTTCTTTAAAAAAAAAAAATTGAAGCAATTTGGTGGTGATATACAAACATTTTAAAAGAAAACCAAAGTTGCTAGGGTGTTTTATCTTAAAAAAAGGATACAAGATTATTCGTAAACAATCGAGAGATAATCTTTTTCATAAATCTTTCTTTAGATTTGAAATTGAATAAGAAAATTATAAATTGTCATCTAAATTATCGGAATGAAATATAAAGATGGTATTTAAAAGAAAAGTCATGTCAATCTTCACATCATTTTTTTTTTATTTTTTTCCACAAAGAAATATTAATGGGATACAAGGGAATTGATTGGAATATAGCATTGGAAAATATGTTGCGTTTACTTAATTTTTATACTTTTCAACCAAAAACTTGAAGAACATATAGGAGAATAGGAGGTTATTCTTTTTATATTAAAGGATTTAGAGCATGGAATAAGAAAAATACACAAACTAAGAACATAGAGGAGAATAGGAGGTTATTCTTTTGATATTAGAGGATTTGGAGCATGGAATAAGAAAAATAGACAAACTTCACGTCCGGATCTTAATAGTGAGCCCAATAACTAACAATACTATAGTCGTTACTACCTAGAAGAACACTTGATCTTATTTCTTCCATATCAAATGATAGTTCAACTTGCACACACTCATGACTTTGCAAAGTATCAAGTTTCTCCGCTGCAATGTTACCACAAGTTTCATCTATGGTTGGTCCTATGCCACCACTCGTTGTTATTGTTATATTTAAGAGTGATACAGTCATGATACGATGGCGATACGATTTTTTTAAAAAAAAATTATACATGATACGTAATTAATACAATGCTAATACTTATATAAAAAGTATCGTGTCCAACATGATATTGGACAACAACTCCAAAGAGTGTCAATGCATTATTGCTAAAAATACATATGGAAAAGGATCGACATTGATTGTTTTTGTTCTGAAATAGCTTCAAAACAATTCCGTAAAACAATTTTGTAAAATAGATTTTTAAATTTTTGAAAATGCGAAAAAACTACTTTGATGGTTGTTTTGAAAAATGATCCTAAAATGAGTATTTGCAGAACACGTTTGGATGAAATAGTTTTCAAGTACCAAAAAACTGGAACACGTTTGGATCACACCAATTTTCAATATAATTTCTTTGCCACTATTTTCCTATATTATACCATGTTCACATAAATGCATTATAAAATATTTTTATCGTTCAAATTTTTGGATATTATTCATCCATATTCTACTTTATTCGTAAAAACACACGTAAATATAAAACATCATATATAAATTTACAAACCAAAAAAGTAGTCACACTAATTGTATAAATATAACAACATCATTCTCATAAAATAAAATATAAGGAGTGACGAGTACAACAACTATCTCAACTTAGACAAAGATGAAGAATGGAGTTCTTAATTACAAAACCATCTAGTTTATTTCAAATAGCTCACTTCAACTTCCTAATTACAAACCCATCTAAGCATATTTCAAAAAGTCTTCACATTAGACTACTGGCAGACTTATGTCATGCAAGTAGGGGCCGTAAGGAGCCACAGGTTGAAGCTATAGTCGTCTTTTGTTTGACATGCAGGCAAAACATGAGACAAATAGATCTATCTATGAGCCACCTAACTTATCAAGAGCCTTCATATACTGCTTGGTCGTGATGTCCTTCACTGCATGTTAGAATTTTATTCTAAATTGGACTTCTATTAATTGAATATTTTATTTTTAATCACATAAAATACGGGCTAAATAAATACGGTTAATGGGACTCGACTTATAAGGCTTTATATGACCCACTATTGTTAAGGCCTATAATTAGCAGATATGGTTGACAGCTGGTGTAGGCCCATCCTAGAAAGCCCCGTGATAGGAGGCCTCTCTAGGGTTCGATTTATATGCGGTTAGGTCCCCTTTCCACTCTACGTTTTTGATAATTGGCTTTTCCCATTAAATGCTGTCAACTTGGTTGTAGCAAAGGAAAGGAAGATCTAGCTGAGTAATTGTCAATACAACTCGATGGCTGAATCAGGTATGATGAATTATGTGAATATATACATATGTTTATGGTGTTCTAAAATTCTTAGTGTATCGATCCCAAAATTTAAAATTAGTCTTACAGTTGGTATCAGAGCAATACACCTATGAATTTAGAACCCTAATTTTATTTTATTTTATTTATTAGCTATATTCAATTGTGTATCGGAATTAATAGCCGATTCAAATCAATGATGCACTCTATTATGGTCATTGGATTTTATATGTTAATTGAATATTGTGTATCAGAATTTAATCATATTCTAAAAATTGTGTTGTTGTGTGCAAAAAGAATTCTCATGAGAAATTTGTGTGTTGTGTACAAGCGTTGGCTATATTGATTGATCAACACATTGGAAATAGTCATCAATCGATTCAATTTAGTGCAATTAGGTAAGACAAGTGAATTGCAATATGCATAATCCAAAAAACTGGAGCCGTGTGACATTATCTGAACCAAACAAAAAAAAAAAGGGACCCTGTATTCAGAGACATGATGTTGATCACGCTTTTTGGAGTATGCACCTACTTTATTTGTTGACATTAATTAATGTTTTACATGGAAATTGCATGTGAATTTTTATAATTAATGTTTCTCAATTAGAAATCTTCTCAAGATGTATGGCCTGACATCTGCACACCATATGTGGGTAGTTATATTGTTTATACAAAATAATATTCTATTGCCTTATCTAATATTATATCAATTTTGGTGCAAATTTATAATTGTGATGAGTACTTTTGTGGAATTAATTTTGCATTATTCATTATTCTTCCTTGTGAACATGATTCGTGCCCTCAAATTCATGTTTATATCCTTGAATTTCTAGACTATTACCGAGATAATTCATTTAATCAACTAGTTGAACGAATTAGGTCTATAACAATTTGAATGCAACAAACATTTTTGACTCCTTAAAAGTACATATTGTTCTCGTACTTAAATTTGTGGGAGTGTTGCATACATATCGTCTGTGTGCAATTTATTTAGGCAATTGTTTTAACTTGGCCATGTGCTAATTTTATCAGTTAAGATAAATAGTTACACCAAAGTGTTGTATTTATTGAGACTTATAAAATTTGACATGTATAGTTCGAGTTGATGAAATTATCATGCACTCTTACCTGCCCAAAGGGGGCAAGATATGTACGATAATTTGATTTATTAGTGCAAAACATTGTTAGGGTACGATGGCTTGGAAAGTTCGTCTCCCAAAGGAGGCAATTTTTGAAGACTAGAGTAGTCCTATACTGTTCTTGCATAGAGGGACCTATCATGTTTGATTATTCTGCCCAAATGGGAGTTGTCATAACATGTTGGACTCTCAGAGGAATTAAGCTACATCATTACAAGATTATTCTTGTCAATTGCCTACTAATTATAATTTGTTGCATTCTTGTTGTTTTGAATCAGTTACGGTGAATTTGAATAGTGGTAGTGCAATTATTGAAATGTTGAATGGTGGAAATTATAAGAAGTGGAAACGTCACATTGAATTTGCCCTGGGACTAGCTGGTATAGACATAGCCCTTCGAGAGGATAAGCCTCCCCAACCTGCTGATAATGCTTTCGATGCTGAGAAAAGAGCTTACGCTCAATGGGAGAAATCAAATCGCCTTAGCCTGTTAGCCATGAAAAAGACAATTGGGGAACATCTAGCTAGTGCACTTCCTAATACTGAAAATGCTAAGGAGTTTTTCGATGCGTTAGGACAAAAGTATCAGGTATCTAATAAGTTTGAGGTTGGAAACCTAATGAGTGACTTAGCGGGTATGAAGTACAATAACTCTGGTGGTGTTAGGGAGTACATCTTGAGAATGGTTCATATTCAATCCAAACTTAAAAACCTTCAGATTTTCCTTCCTGATAGTTATATTGTTCACACAGCTCTAAATTCTTTACCCATTGAGTTTAGCCAGATCAAAACTGCCCCTAATACCCAAAATGAGTCTTGGAGTATTCTCGACCTTATTTCTAAATGCGTTTCTGAGGAAGAGAAAATTAAGAGGGAGAGTAGACAGTCAGCCTTGCTTGTTTCTTATCATAACCCTAAACTTGGAAATAGTCAAAGTACATCCAACTCTAAAAGATCCCATCATCGAAAGCAAAAGACGGCTCAGAATTCTAACAGGTATGGTAATGGTCAGACCCAGAGTCTAGGGGTTAAGAAAAATGGCTCTAAGAAAGAAACAAAATGTTACTTCTGCAAGAAACCAGGCCATAAGATATTTGAGTGTGCTGATTTCTTAGCTTGGTTAGAGAAGAAGAAGAAACAAGAAGGTATATCCTTGGCCTTAGTTTGTTTTGAGTCAAATTTAGTCAACGTTCCTATTAATTCTTGGTGGCTTGATAGTGGGGCAAATGTCCATGTTGCAATTTCATTGCAGGGGTTCATAGACAAAAGGAAGCCAAGTAAAGAAGAGTCTAAAATTGGAGTTGCTATTAAAGCCTTAATAGTAGTTGAATATAGAGGAATAGTCGTTTTAAATTTAAATTCCACTTTCAAACTTGTTTTGAAGAATGTCTTTTATGTACCGACTTTTACTCGGAATTTAATTTCTATTTCTGCTTTGGATAATTTAGGTTATGATATTTCCTTTTGCAATGGAAAGGTTAACTTAATTTTTGACTCCAAAATTGTTAGTTGTGGTATTTTATCTAATGGTCTTTACAAATTGAGCTTGGCTTCCGGACAAATTTATTCTTTTAATGTCGAAAATACTACATCTAAAAGGCTCCTAATTGTAGATAATTCTTCAATGTTATTGCATAGACGTCTAGGTCATATTTCTAGGGATAGGGTCGAAAGGCTAGTAAAGCTAGGAATTTTTCCTACTCTCGATTTTGAAGATATGAGAACTTGTGTTGACTATATTAGGGGCAAACTAACCAAATCTAAGAAAAGGGGGCCACTTGTAGTTCTAAACTTTTAGAGATTATCCATATGGATATCTCTGGCCCTTATATACCCACATTGTGTGGTAATAAATATTTTATCACATTTATTGATGACTTTTCTCAATATGGTTATATTTATTTAATTAAAGAACAATCTGATTCTCTTGAAAAATTTAAGATTTTTAAAACTGAAGTTGAAAAACAATTGGGAAAACTCATCAAGATTGTGAGGTCTGACCGATGAGGTGAGTATTATGGCAAATATAGTGAGATTGGGCAACATATGGGTCCATTTGCCAAATACTTACAAGAATCTAGAATTGTTGCCCAATATACCATGCCTGGTAGTCCTGAGCAAAATGGTGTGGCCGAAAGGCGAAATTGTACACTAGTTGAGATGATGAGGAGCATGATGAGTCAGCATCATTTACCTAACTATCTTTGGGGTGAGGCCATTAGAACTGCCATGTATATCCTTAACCGTGTTCCTACCAAATCTGTTCCTAAAACATCTTTTGAATTGTGGGTTGCCAGAAAACCTAGTTTGAACCATTTTCGTGTTTGGGGATGTCTTGTTGAGATTAGAATTTATAACCCTTTTGAGAAAAAGACTGACCCAAGAACCACCCGCGATTATTTCAATGGGTATCCAGATCATTCTAAAGGGTACAAATTCTCTTGTCCTTCACGTGGAACCAAAGTGGTTGAATCCCAAACGGCAAAGTTCTTAGAGGATGATGTGCCTAATAAGGTTGAGTGTCCTCTTCCGATTGTCACAGATGATCAGACAGAGTCAATCCTACTTCCTTTACCTGCGCATAATGATGATGCTTCCCATGGAGAAAGGGAAACACCTGTTGCTGATAATGGAAATGTTGCGGACACTCATCTATTTCAAACTCCTAGTCTTATTATCCCTCCTAGACGTTCCACTAGAGAGAGACGCCGGCTATTCCCGATGATTATTATGTTTACCTTACTGAGAATGACTATGATATTAGTCATATGGTGGATCCTGTTACATATATTGATGCTATATCTTGTCCTCAATCGGACTTGTGGTTGGATGCTATGAGAGATGAGATTAACTCAATGAAAGGGAATAATATGTGGGAGTTAGTTGATTTACCTCATGGTTGTAAAGCTATAGGTAGCAAATGGGTGTTTAAGACAAAAAAGGACTCAAAAGGAAAGATTGAGAGTTTAAAGCAAGACTTGTAGCTAAGGGTTATACTCAGAGAGCTGGGATTGACTACAATGACACTTTCTCTCCCGTTTCTTCTAAAGATTCTTTTAGGATTGTTATGAGTTTGGTAGCTCACTTTGATTTGAAACTCCATCAGATGGATGTTCGAACTTAAAAAATCTATTTATGGCCTTAAATAGGCCTCTCATCAGTGGTACTTGAAATTTGATAAGGTGGTGGCTTCGTTAGGTTTTGAAGAAAATAAAGTTGACCATTGCATATATCTTAAGACCAGTGGGAGTAAATTTATATATCTTGTGCTTTATGTTAATGATATCTTACTAGCCAGTAGTAATTTGGGTTTACTCCATGAGACCAAACAAGTGTTGTGTCATAATTTTGACATGAAAGATCTTGGTGATGCATCATTTGTTCTTGGGATTGAGATTCGTAGGGATAGATCTCGTAAGTTATTGGGACTTTCTCAAGTGAATTAAATTGATCGGGTTTTGGCCAAATTTAATATGCAAAACAGTAGATCAGGGGATGTGCCTTTTGTGAAAAGTGATAAACTTAGCCTTGCCCAATGCCCTAGAAATGAACTTGAGAAAGAATCTATGAAGAATATCCCATATTCTAGCGTTGTTGGTAGCTTGATGTATGCACAAGTTTGCACTAGACCTGACATAGCTTTTGTGGTTGGATTCCTTGGACACTATCTTTCTAATCCAAGACAGGAACATTGGGTGGCTATGAAGAAGGTCTTAAGATATCTTCGGAGAACTAGAGATCTTACGCTTGTATATAGAAAGGTCAATCGTTTTGAAATTATTGGATACCCAGATTCCGATTTTGCTTGTTGTTCTGATGATCTTAAGTCAACTTCTGGTTATATATATATGATAGCTAGTTGGGCTATTTTGTGGAAAAGCGTCAAGCAGACACTGACTACATCGTCAACCATGCAAGCTGAGTTTATTGCTTGTTATGGAGCCGCCACACTTGTTGTGTGATTAAGGAACTTTGTTTCAGGCCTTTCTATTGTTGATTTGATCTCTAGACCATTGAAGATTTATTGTGATAGTGCTGCTGTTGTGTTCCTTTCAAAGAACAATAAATCCTCTAGTGGGTCCAAACATATGGAGCTAAAGTATCTCACTGTAAGAGACTTAGTCAAGAATGGTACCATTTCGATAGAGCATATTGACATTGACTCTATGTTGGCAGATTCTTTGACGAAGGGCTTGAGACCTATTACTTTTAAAAGGCATGTTGAGCACATAGGTGTAATTGAGTCTTTTAATGTATTAGGATGAATGAGATATATTGCTTTATGGTTTTTTTATTGTTAGTTTTTTTTAGATCATGTGTTTAATCACAATTATGTTTTTAAATGCGAGACTACTTTAACTCATTATGATATTATTTTGTACACATGGTTTTGAGTTTATTCTGACTTATATGTCTTAAGATTAGGTGTTGATCTTAAGAGTTGGGTATGTCTCCTAAATGACACCATATTGTTGTATATTGAAATGAATGAGGCATACATAACTTCTTGTGAAGTTGTGAGTTTTCTTGAGATTTCGTGTAGTTTTGAAATCTATATCTAACAAGAGAACCACGGATTTTCTTGGGGTTTCCTATTGTCTTTGAAACCCATAGCTTATATAAGACAATCAGATTTTTTTGGGATTTCATATTGTTTAGAAATCCATATCTTACAAGGAAATCGAAGGACCAACAATGAAATAGCACTTTTTGGTGTCATTTTGATGATATTTCTTGCTACACCACCATGTCTGAATCCATGTCGGTGGAGTTGCTAGTGTTTGTGACCGTGGAAGGTCTTGTGTTGATTAAGGATACAATCACCACCATGATCCAATGTTAGTAATTTTCACTAGATCGGACTGTAGAAGTCTTGTCCTCTTATCGTATTGTCGTTTTCAAAATGTGGCCACAGTCAAACTTGTAATTTAGCCCGAGAGTCGTTTTTTTCAAATAGTTTTTTTTTTGTGGGGATAAAAAAAAACTTCAATTAATATTTGTCCAAGTGGGGGAATGTTAGAATTTTATTCTAAATTGGACTTCTATTAATTGAACATTTTATTTTTAATCAAATAAAATACGGGCTAAATAAATATAGTTAATGGGACTCGACTTATAAGGCTTTATATGACCCACTATTGTTAAGGCCTTTAATTAGCAGATATGGTTGACAGCTGGTGTAGGCCCATCCTAAAAAGCCAGTAATGGGAGGGCTCTCTAGAGTTCGATTTATATGCGGCTAGGTCCCCTTTCCACTCTATGATTTTGATAATTGGCTTTTCCCATTAAAGGTTGTCAACTTGGTTGTAGAGAAGGAAAGGAAAATCTAGCTGAGTAATTGTCAATACAACTCGATGTCTGAATCAGGTACGATGAATTATGTGAATATATATATATATATATATATATATATGTTTATGGTGTTCTAAAATTCTTAGTGTATCGATCCTAAATTTAAAATTAGTCTTACACCTCAATCTATCATCGCCACACACCCCATTGTTCTCCATCTATAAGCATGTTTAAGTTCATATAATGTTCTCTTGTAAATACAAAACCTAACTCGAAGAAAGCACAAAGCTCGACATAAAAAAAAGGAATTCAAAAGATCGTACATTACAAATAAGATTCAAGAGAGAGAGTGAAATCTTGACACAAATATCAATATTTAACATAAAATGAGAAATCATCCCAAAAGAAGAAGTCAAGAAACAACAAAGAATGAAGATGCTGTAGAATAACAAATTAAGTACACAATATAACAAAGAAGCAAGACAGAGGCAATGACGAGATTATACTACATATACCCCAACTCAGCTTTCTAAACTTACAACCATGGCGAAGAATGTGACTGCCTCCATCAAAGAGATACTATGAACAAATATACATCTGTAACGAGTTCAAAAATTGGCACTATTAGCAAACAAGATACACATCTCCAAGTGATCGCAGGAACCAATTGGGGTAGGAAAATCCACTTTGACAAAAGAATTCACATATCAAATGAAAACCAAAATTATGAAAACTCCAGCCCTAGGGAATAAACTTGAAAGAACAAGTTTAGGAAAGTGGATATGAGGATCCCGTAATTTGAGACTAAAGACATCATAATTTTTTTTACAAAAAGCAAAATTCCAAATGCTAGTTATAATCAACAATGCGAATCCCAACAAAAGCAAAAATATGCAAATTGTGGAAGAAAAAAGCAGATGAAAACCTGATCAATCTCAGTCACATAATGCAAAAAAACAAAGAATATTAAAAAAATACCAATTGCGTACCTTGATGGGATCGAAAAGTGATTCTCTTTACTAGACACAATCTCGCCTACTACAAGAAAAAGTGGAATTTTCGGTGATTTTTTCAACGGAATTCTGCCGAAATAAACATTTTCCGGCCAAATTTTGGCTGAACTAGTTCGCCAAAAAGCCTTCGTCACTTTTTTATTTTCGGCAGAACAATTCCCAATCCCTCTTCCTTCTTTCCTTTTCTGGGGATGGTTTAGGGAGCATTGGTTTCGGCTCCGGCTGAGGAGGGAAATTCAAATCGATACGCGGTCGATTCGACGAGCTAGGACCGCTTCCATAGCCCCTTTTAGGAAAGACATCAGCAATTACAGGCAAGTGTTGTGGTTCTTCTGAATTTTCTTCATGATTAGGAGGAATAGGTGCTTCATCCCTTCCGAAATTTTACCAAAAATATTTTTCATTTTTTTTTAAAATAAAAAAATTTCGACGGAAATTCCGCCGAAAATATTTTTTAATATTTTTTTAACAAGTTCCAATTGCCCCAATTGTGGAACCTAGAACTCAAACCCGGGACCTACACCGCACCCTCACCTCGCCTATTTGTTGGCAAACAACTCTCTTATCATTAGACTATCATCGCTTTATTGTCATAATACATAACTATTATATATATATATACTATTCAACAATTCAAATAACAATAATAAATAATAATAATTTAATTATAATAATTCAAATAATAAGATTTTTTATTTATTTAAAAATTTAATTTTTTAATTTTTGGCGGAAAATTCCACCGAAAAATTAAAAATTTCATATGTTTTATAATTTTTAAAACTTTTTGGAGGAATTTTCCGCCGAAAATTTAAAAATTAATATTTGTTTATTTATTTATTTATTAATTTTTGGCGGAATTTTCTATCGTAATTCCTTTGAAAAATTGAAAATTTAATATTTTTTTACTTTTTAAAAATTCCGTAAAAATTCCCTCGAAATTTTTCGGAGGACTATTCCGCTTAAAATTTCTGCCGAAAATTGTGTTTTGTTCTTGTAGTGCGCGCAGCTACTGTTGAGCTCTCTCCGGTCAATTAGATTAGAGCTTGGGTTCGGTTTTGAAGGACGTTTTCATTCTTTTTATATGTTGATGATACGTGTACAGTAACTGGAACTCCGTGTTTCTGTTGCAGGAGAGATTTTTGAAGAAAGGTTTTATTAAAACCCATAAAAGTTGTTTTGAGAATTGAGGGGTTTTTAAGAGTTGTTTCGAAAAAACAACTTACGTGGGAATAACGGGCCAAACACGTTTTCTAAATTTTTGTTTTGTAAAAACAAAGTTTAACTTGGAAAAAAGGTCGGCCAAAGTCACTTATGAAAACAAAACGGTTGGGCCACTGTTTTTGTGCCTCCTTAATATCTGCAAAGATTATTACCTCACAACCAAACGACAAAAACACAAACACAGCACACACATTTCTCTTTCATTACTCAATTTATCAAAATTTTGGGCGAGTAATGAAACACGTCAACTACCCATTTCTATAAATATAGATAGTCACTATTCATACTGTATATGTATACACAATATATACGTATTTGTCGGTAGATTTTTTCACAAAACTCAATTCTTGAAGCGATGGAGAAATTAGTGGTGGCTGGGGCCATGGGCAACAACATATCGTCAGTATCAGCTGCCTTTCTGCCGAGTCAACTCAGCTTCAACCCGATTCAGCGCTGTTTGCGTGTAGTAAAGTCCTGTGTTTCGCTTCCTGCAAGAATACATGGCCGCCTTTTCGCTGCTAATGCCCGAGCTTCTTCCGCCGCCGTCGTCGAAACAAAGCCCGTAACCCCCTCTCTCTCTCTCTCTCCCCCTCCCTCCCCTCTATGCGTGTGTGTGTCTGTTTTCTGTAGTTTGAATCTTATGTATCACTGAAACTTTCTGTTTGTGCTTATTTATTGCAATTTTTTCGACGAAACTTATTTATTGCAATTTAATGTCTTGAAATTGAGGTCTCGAAATATAGTTTTGGCTCTAGAAAGTGAAGGGCTTCGAGCAAGTGGATATGGGCGTGCTCAGAAGTAATTTTGGTGGCCATAGAGTTTGGACTTTAATTGTGTTTTCTGAGAAACAATTGCAATTTGAACTATGTAACTTGGCGGTATATTTATGATGTAATGAAATGCTGCTGGCATAAATCGTTTTAGCATTTGTTGTTTCTTATTGAAAAAGTCAATTGTATGATGGGTTATCTGGATAAAAACTAGGATATTGAGGTTTTCTTGATCTGTTTCAACTTGTGGATTGAGTCTTGAGTACAATTTGCCAGTGCATTATTGTTCTGTTTATTTAGAAATATAGTATCATTATATGAAACTCAGACAGGGGACATTGTACTTTCAAGTCCTAAGATAGGATGGAGTTCAGGAGATGATCAATGTAATTTTATTCTGTTATGTCCACAAAATTTTGCTTTATGGATATGTGTATGAGCGTAAGTCACGATTATTTGCAATTTTTTTCTTGAGAGCAAAAGCCGTATACACTTAAAACTAACGCGTTCATCATCCATTTTGTGTTATCAATTTCAGGATCCTATTATTGACGAGACGAAGTTGCAGATTCGCAAGAATACTTTAGCTTGTCCCATTTGCTATGAACGACTTATTTGGAATGGTGACCCTGACTTATCTTTGTAAGTGACGTCTCTCTTGACTCCAAAACATGTCATAGCATTTGCTAGTAATTATGTTTAAGTCCATTGCAAAGACATATGCGATTCTTGAATATGCATTTACAGGGACTCTTTGAGCCGGTCTAGCCTGCAGTGCAGCACATGCAGGAGGTCATACTCTGGCAAGGATTCGCATCTTGACCTGACAATAACTGGTGGAGGCAAGGTGTATGGTGAACCTATGGCAGCCTCTACTGAGATGTTTAGGTAAGATATGGTTATGAATGTCGTATGATTAACATAACTTCTCTGGAAGTATTTTGCTGCCGGTATTCCTTATGAATGTTTGAAAAGTGAATTTTTTGGTGCCTGTTTAACAGGTTTCCTCTGGTGTCATTTCTGTATGAGAGAGGTTGGAGGCAGAGTTTTTCATTGTGGGGTGGTTTTCCTGGCCCCGAGAAGGAGGTAAGTGATAATTTTATAACACTAACTCGATTTTATTTGTCCCATTGACAAGTGATCATAACTTGCAGTCTACAATTACAAGAATAATATTAAGCTAGAATTTTATGCTTCAAGCAACTTTGATAATATTAGTTCTTCTGCCAGATAACGAACTAAATTACTCAAATCAGATTTTCTTTTCCCTTTAAGTAGTTATCTGCAGTGCTAATACTTAATCATCTCGGTAGGTCTACAAAAGTTGTGTTTTCATTTTTGCTTGCTTATTGATGTAAGCATATACATGCAGTTTGAATTGATCAAGGATTACCTGAAGCCGGTATTAGGTGGAAATATTATCGATGCTAGTTGTGGAAGTGGTATGTTTTCAAGACTTTTCGCCAAAAGTGGGCTATTTTCCTTAGTCGTTGCTCTCGACTTCTCAGAGTCAATGTTGCAGCAATGTTATGAATTCGTTAAGCAGGAGGATAACTTTCGCGAAGAGTGCGTTCCTTTCAAGAACATGTCCAGCGATTATTCTAGCTTGTTTGGGGCATTATTTAATTACAGTTGTTTTGTTACAGGGACCTAATCCTGGTGAGAGCTGATATTTCAAGGCTTCCTTTTGCTTCGAGGAGTGTGGATGCTGTGCATGCTGGTGCTGCTTTACACTGTTGGCCTTCGCCGTCAGCAGCTGTAAGTTTACACGATCTTATGTATTGCAATGTTTGTTGCTGATTTATGCAGTTACTTTGAGCCGTTCGATAGTCCTGCAACCGAGATTTCTATAGATCAAAATTTAGCAGATTTACTGGCATCAGATGGATGGTTTACAAACTACCCTCCCTGTGTATTTTGTTATTTACTTTGTTTCTGAAGTTATGCGCTGGCAACTCTTAATTGATACCAATTGATAGCCACCCATTTATGAAAAAAAGTATTTTATGGTTAAAGCTCGAACAAAAAAAAAATAAAATGAATTTATTAAAAACTGATGTGTGGCTGCTGGGATTCGAGCCCAGGTCTCCACGGCCACAACGTGGAATTCTAACCACTAAACTACAGCCACAATTGTTAATTAATTTGAGCTTTTTAGATGAGGTGGTTATTCATTTAAATGGGAGCATTTTATTAAGTAAACACCATCAGCAGCTGCAAGTTTTTCATGAATTATCTATCTCAATGTTTGTTACTGGTTACCATTACTTTGAGCCATTTGATAATCGTGTAACCAATGTTTCATTTAAATGGGAACATTATTAAGTAAACACAGAATCTCTATGCGTCATACTTTTATGTATTTATCATCAATTTTCCTTCAATAGGTTGCAGAAATAAGTCGTGTGCTGAAACCTGGAGGGATGTTCGTAGCGACGACTTACATTGTAGATGGTGTCCTCATGTATCTTCCACTACGCCAGCTTTTGCGTCGGGTAAGCTTTTCGGAGCAAGAAATTTATCGGAAAAACAGAACACAAACAGAAGGACAAAAGACTGAAATTTTTAGTTTCTAAAATGAACCATTTCGTTTCATTGAGTGCAGCAACTATACGGAAACATTATTGAGTAAAGTTTTAACAAATTGATGGTATGTGAAATGATATATTTGTGCTGACTTTTCCTTTTCTTCAGAACATTGCACAGCTCTCAGGCAGCCATGTATTTTTATCCGAGGCAGAACTCGAAGATCTGTGTACATCTTGCGGTCTCGCCAACTTTACGTGCACCAGAAATAGAAGTTTTGTGATGATCTCAGCTATGAAACCTGTATAATTCTGAGACCATATACGCTTCTCGATCCATTTAATTGAAATCATACCTCAATGAGCTTCTTCTTGTTGTACGATATGCATTCTCGAACGAGAAATACAGAATATAGAAAATTTAAGGTGAATAATATGTATTTATTGTTCAGAGTTGAAAGTCTAGCTCTATTTACTCTTTTTGATCATGCTACCAGGCTTCAGTATTTTGCCTTAATATGCTTCGTTTTTTTTTTCTTTTTTTTTTTTTGGTCTTAATATGACTGGTTTTTTATTTTTTCAAAAAAGGTTCTTCAATGATGAAATTACTGGGAGAAATAGAAACCAATTAAATAAGGAGAAACATGTTGGAGACAACACTATGTATGTTCATATTTTAATTTTCTAACATCTAATAAAGATAGCTAATTTGGCAGCATGATCTACTATCTCAATTAATTGAAATACTTAATAAATAAAACTTTTAAAATTCAACTAATTAATTTCAGAGAAGATGTTTGTTGCCAATGAAATAAGAGAAAATTTAGTGATGAGGAAGTTGTTCCCTTTTTCTTTTCTCCTGTTTCTTTTGAGTGAATGGACCTTTACTTAGCTATAGTTGATACTAATAATATTAGAATACTCGATGCGTGTATATAATAAAAAAAAATATAATTTAATAATACGCTAAAATTTTGGTAATATTTATACTATTAGAATATTTTTAATAGATTATAATATCAAAGAAAAAAAATTTAACAGATTTATAAAATTAGTGATAAGTAAAAATAAAATAATTTTAAATAAAAATTAACAAAATAATTACAAATAAAGTATAAAAAAATGGATATTGATAGTATTGAGAGATGAAAGAGGATAGAGGGGTGGGGAAGAGAAAGTAAAAAAAAAACATGGAACAAGAGAGTAGAATTGTAGAAAGAAAATAAAACAAAAATGACAGACCAAAAAAAAAATATCAGTCCAAAAATAGTTACTCTAGGGTGCTCCTCCTTTATAGTCATCAAGGCATGCAATCCTGCATGCATAAATTTATGCAAATTGTAATTAATATTTTGGTATATCTATAATATTATAAAAAGAAAGTTATTTTTTGTCATACAAATAGCGGTTATTTATGTGATTTTACAAAATTTGCCCTTCGATTGTTTTGTGGAATAAATAGAGAGCCATAAAATTGTGGCTAAAATTGAAAATTCACATGAAATCGATTCAATTCGAATACCTAATTTTGATGTGCTAATTTTACCCTTTAATGAATAAACTACATGCAATAAATAAGCAAATAAAAACATCAATATTGTAATGGTACATGCAATTTAAAAAATCCATGTTCTCAATCCACAAACCACTTTCTCTAATTACAATTACTTGTTTTTTTTTTCTTTTTGTGTTTATTCTTTGTCATATAATTTTATTTCATATACTTATTTTATTTTTAAATTATTATAATTTAACAAATTATTTCAAATAATTTTTAAAAAAGTATTCTTATAAAAGAAATTAATTAATAATATATTTATATTTTCATTTTAAGTACTAAATTAAAATATATATTTTTTATATTTTATACACACGTAGAGTGTGCGATATTGTTAATAAATATAAAAGCAATTAGTCATAGCGCATATCAATATAAAATCTTCTGCATGTGTTAAAGATACAATTGTTATAATATAAAATGTATCGATATAAATTTTAAACAACAAATACCTATATCTATGTCCAAAACTATCTAAAATTATTTTCATAAAATACCTACACTATAATCAGAAGACAAATTTCAACTATAAGATGGATCGGATGTCATGCACTTCAATTCGTAACAACTTAATGATTATTTAAAATCACGGACTATAATCTATACTATATTAAACTTTGCGGCAAATTGAAGATGAAAGCTATTTGAAGAAGAATAACAAAAAGAAAAAAATGCATATTTACATAATACTTCATTTTTCTTGAATTTAAAAACATCAGACAAAGATTAAAAAAAAAACAAAAAAAAGACTACGTACGTTTAAAAGGAGAATCACAAAATATGAGGCTCTTTTTTTCTTTCTTTTTCTTTTCCTATTTTTCAGAGAAAAACAAAAAGATAATCAAAATCTCTTGATACTCACATTTGCTTTGTACACGAGATTTTATTGATGTAAAATAAAAGCAGTAATTGAACTCCCTTACAAGTGGGGCAATGTGGGAAAAGCAAAGGAGAACATGGAATAAAAAGTTATCTTGATAAAGGAGTAAATGTTCATTTAAAACCTTAAAATGTGTTTCCATTCAATAAATAGGTTTAAGAGTAAAATAGGTATATTAAAATTCAGTTTGGTGGTGTCAAAACCACCACTGAGTCTATAAAGTCCCTTTAGGTATACATAGTATCAATGACACTGCTAAACAACTAATGCAATATCAATGGTGTGATAAAATGATTTTGAAATCATGACCCAGCCCAAATCCACTAGCTTTGAATTGTGTTGGATCTTAAAGCTCTGTTTATTGGTCCAATTACATTGGGTTTGGCGAGTTTAAATAGGGGCCCAAATGGGCCTAAGCGTGCGCAAAATGGTCCAACGAATAAAAACAAAAAAAAGAGAAAAACTTAAAATCAACAGTCAACACAACATGAAGACAAAATGGTCCAAAAGTACATCTAAGATAGAACATAATAGTAATTTTTTTTAAAATAAATAAATAATGCAATAATGAGAAAGAAATATTAAATAAGGAGAAATGTATTCAGACCATTCGATGTCCACATTCAAATTTTAGACATCTCTTAACCAAAGTCAATTAATTTATATCAATGATGATTACATTCTTTTACTATAAAAAATATTTAAGATATTTTTTGGATCTTAATATATATATATATATATATATATCATAGATGAGATTGTTTTAATTTCTAAATTGAATGCCCGAAACAAAAAGATCAAAATCTTCATAAAATAAATTTGCGGGAATTGATATTAGCACTTTCAAAATTGTTATAGTGGCTCCACTTTCATTTTTATATAGAAACATTAATCAAAATGTCCATTCATTTTAAAATAGAATTAAATACACTTCACCACCCCTAAATTATATGCTATGTAAATTAATAATTGCCCTCATACCATTCTATTTATAAACTCTTCACTATATTGTTTTACACTTAGCATCCTAAAATTCAACTCCAAATTTTTCATTAACTATAAAAACAATTCTAAATTTTAATTAAAAAATAATTCATAACTTCAATAAATTTAAATAAAAGTAAGTTATTAAATTATTGTAATAATACTTGAAATTAATTATAGATGAAAAAAAGTTATTCTAATTTATATAAAATTTAAGTAAAGTTTGACTAATTTAAATAAAAAATGGATAAGTATTTTAATTATGATTCAAATATGCTTTTTTTTTTTAATTAAAATTAGATTACGACATATTTAAATAGATGTAAATTCTTTAAGGGTAGTTTTGTTGAAACCTTTAATTGAGGAGGGGGTAAAGTGATACTTTTATTTGTTTAGAGAGATAAATAATGCATGACATATGCTTTTGGGAGTGAAGTTCATTTAATCCTATTTTGAAGTGGATGAACATTTTAATTAATTTTTCAATGTCAAAAGGAAAGTGGAGCCCCTATAACAATTTTTGTAGTGCAAATATCAACTCCCTAAATTTGCTATTTTTTATGTACTAGTAGTGTGGCACACTCTATGTGTGCACAAGATATAAAAAATATATACTTTAATTTAGTGTTTAAATTATTTTAGAATCAAAATATAAATATATTATTAAATTTCTTGTTGCACACTCTATGTGTGTGCAAGATATAAAAAATATATACCTTAATTTAGTACTTCAATTATTTTAGAATCAAAATATAAATATATTATTAAATTTCTTTTATAAGAATACTTTTTAAAGAACTATTTGACATAATTTATTAAATAATAATAAGTTAAAAATAAAATAATTATATAAAATAAAATTACGGGATAAAGAAATAAACATAAAAAGAAGGGAAAAAAGGTCGGATAATTGTAATTAGAGATGTGTGTGTGTGTGTGTGTGTGTGAGAGAGAGAGAGAGAGAGAGAGAGAGAGAGAGAGAGAGAGAGTGAGAGAGAGAGAGAGAGAGAAAGAGAAATAAAAACATTAATTATTATTGATTTAAATGAACTTTTTATTAAAAATGGGTTTCAACTTCCAAAATCCAAAATAATAAATAAAGTGGTTTGTGGGTTGAGAAAATGAATTTTCAAATTGGATTGTAATATTACAATATTGTCCTCTCTATTTGCTTATTTGTTGCATGTGTTTTTCTAATTAAAAGGGTAAAATTGGCACATCAAAATTTAGTATCCGAATTGAATTGATTTCATGGGAATTTCTAATATTAGCCTTAATTTTATATAGCTCTGTTTATTTCACATGAAGTTGAAGGGCAACTTTTATAAAATTACAAAAAAAAAAAAAAACTGCCATTTTAGATACAAAAGTTGCTTTCTTTTTATAATAGTATAGATATATGTTCATATAAATAAATAGAGCTATTTTATAATTAAATATTTATAGAAAAATTAATGTAAAATATTTAAGGGTAATTTCATTGTAAAATCGGAAATTAATTTTTAGATTTTTTGTCATGAAAATTTGATGGAAAAGGTCTTTTACTAAAAAATTAATTTAATCAGTTTGTTAGAATTAAAAATTTACTTGAAGGGATTTTACTCATTTTGCCAACAATAATCTGTCTACCTATCTGCTATCTATATCGATATCTTTATCTGTATCAATATCTATATCTATCTTCTTATTATAAAAGTGCGGCCAACTCATAAATATTTTAAGTTTCTTCTTTTTTTTTTTTGAAAACTAAAATAACCTTATATAAGTGATGGTAAATAATATTTATTTATGGTCTTTTAGTAACTTAAAAATTAAGAGTTAAACTTCAATTGAACATTAATTGAAATAAAATATCATAAGTCCATAACTATGCATAAAGATTTAGACTTCTAATCGAATCTTAGTATTAAGTTTTTGTCATACAAAAAAATAATAATAAATAAATAAGAGAACTCATCAGACTTTCTTTCTTGTGGAAACTAAAATTACCTTCTATCAAATATACTATGAGAGTATTTTTTTTCCTAGGGTTTCATATGGAGTTTTCGTAGCCGCTCAAACTTTTTGAGATCTGGCACTCTTTCTTCCCACGTGGATTTGGGTTTTACGAATTTGGCCAACGTGGTTTTGGCTGGGTGTATTGTTCTGTTCCTGTGAGTACAAATTACTTGAGCAATGGCGAGAGACTTGGAGAATTTGTGGTAGAAGTTCTCTTTGAGCGAGGAAGAGAATTGTACGGTGGCATTTGATGGGTGTGTGAAAGACTATCCGAAAAGGTACCAAAAGTGCATGGTTGGACGCCTCATCAAGACCAAGCCGCTTAATTTAAAGGCTCTATCGGCTGCGTTTTGCATTGCATGGAGACTTGGCCGGGGGATAGATCTAACTGATGCGAGAGAGGGGCTTTTTATGTACGAATTTGCAAGCATCAAGGAGAAGGAGCAGGTTCTGGGTGACGACCCTTGGCATTTTGATCGCCAACTAATCTTACTAAAGGGGATCGAGGGCCACGAACAACTATCAGAGATGCAATTGGACCACTGTCCATTTTGGGTCTGTGTATGTGATCTGCCGCTTGATCGACGGGACCAACTTTCGCTGCAAACGATTGGTGAGAGGATAGGCACAGTTCTGCAAATTAGAGCAGAGGACATAAACGCTATGGGCAAATACTGCAGGGTGCGGGTGTCGATTAATGTACACAAGTCGCTAAAGCAGGAAGTGTGGATTATGAATATTAAGGGACATCGCGTGTGGATTTATTTCCGCTATGAGAAGCTACCAAACTGCTGTTACTGGTGTGGCTGTTTAGGGCATGTGCATGATGAGTGTAAGGCTATGCCTGAGGAGTTTGAGGACACGGGCGATTGGCTGTTTGGTAAAAACTTGCATGCCACCCTCCACCGGGGCAAGAATTTTCCATACAATGTTGCAACTGGGTCTTCGAGCAGGAGGGAGGGGAGTAGTGTCTTGGGGAAGGAGGGGAAAGTGGTTGGGGGGAGCACAAGGTGAGTCTGTCGTATGACAAGAATATGAACAGCAACAACACAGATAGGGAAGAGGGAGGGGACAATGGAGATTGTGTTCGGGAGGGGGTGTCAAAAGAGGTAGTGGGGGAGGGGGGAAAGGTGAGCATGGAGGGGAGGGAAGGGAAAGCTTTAAACAGGTGTTTCTTTGATTTTAATATTTTTGTCGTAGACGCCGTTGGTAGAGGTGGGGGGCTTATTTTTATATGGAAAAAAGATTTGAATATCCGTATTATTAATTACTCTTTGCATTGTTATTAAGCTTGAGGCACTAAATAATAATATTTGCTTGTGGTGCAGATTGTGTGTGTATGGCTGGCCCAACTCTCAACAAAAAGGGTTGACTTGGGGGTTGATGGAGGAGTTGTGTGGTGGGGCTTAACCCCTATTGTTATGCGTTGGAGATTTTACCGATATTCTATTTAGCAATGAAAAGTTGGGTGGGGCTGAACGCCGACTAAATAGCTTCGATCGTTTTCGTGATGCCATGATAAAGTGCAGTTTTGATGATCTTGGTTTTGAGGGTTTCAAGTTCACATGGAATAATGGGCGGGCTGGTGAGCATAATATTCAAGAGAGGTTGGATTGTTTTCTTGGTACGGAGGAGTCGCGGGTGCTGTTCCCTTTCTACAAGGTTCTGTACCTCCCCAAGCTTACTTCGGATCATTTACCTGTACTCCTAACCACAAAGCAGTAGCATCGGGAGGGGGGGAGGAAAAATAGCAAAAAGCGCCCCTTCTGATTTTAGGAGATGTGGATGCGAGACGGTGAAAGTGAGGCGGTTATTAGAGAAGCTTGGCATGATAGGGGATGCGACCCCTATGCACAGGTCCAAAAGAAATTGGAGTTGTGTACTGTGGCTCTTCAAGGGTGGAAGAAACACAAGTTTAGCAACATATATAAATAGCTGAAGGTGCTCTATAAGCACATGGAGGAGTGCCAGAGGTCGGTTCAAGATGAGGTGTGCATCGGGTGGACTAAAAGGCTACAACAGAAGATCGATGAGGTGCTTAAGAGAGAAGAAGTCATGTGGAGGCAGCGCTCACGGGCAATGGGAGTAAAGGAAAGTGATCGAAATACCAAATTCTTCCACCTGAAGGCCTCCGATCGGCAACAAAGGAATACTATTACCAAAATTCAAGACGAGGCCGGGGTACTGCGTGAAGGGGATGGAGGGATCAAGAAAGTAGTGGTGGATTATTTTGTGGGTCTTTTTACTGGTACGGGCCCGGAGGAGTTTAGCTCACTTGACGCAGCCATTGATAGTGAGGTAACTCCCTCGGAAGTGGTGGAGCTTGACTGTCCTTTTACTATAGAAGAGATAGGGATGGCTTTGAAACAAATGCACCCATCAAAGTCACCGACACTCGATGGTATGTCGGCAAGGTTTATCAAAAATACTGGCATATAGTTGGGGAGGATGTGAGTGATTATGTACTTCGGTTTCTCAATACTGCTTTTATGCCTGATCAATGTAATCACACTTTCATTACGCTGATCCCAAAAGTCAAAACTCCTACAAATATGAAAGAGCTACGCCCGATTAGCCTATGCAATGTCCTATACAAGATTATTTCGAAAGTGTTGGCTCATAGACTGAAACGTGTGCTTTCAAATCTCATACATATCACCCAATCGGCGTTTGTCCCGGGCCTCCTCATTACTGACAATGCGATAGTGGCTTTCGAAATCTTTCACTCAATGAGAAATCATATTAAAGGGTGGGAGGGCTTTATGGCAGTGAAGCTGGACATGAGTAAGGCTTGCAACAGGGTTGAGTGGGATTTTGCGGGTCAAATAATGAGTTATAATGATCTAATGGACCAATGACATTAAATTTTTAACTTTCCTTTTTTACGTTAAAAATGAAAAATTAATTGAATAGCATTTAGCGGTCCCATACATATGCTACAATAATTGTTGTATAAAAAAAATCTATTGGTAACCTGTATAGTAGGTAACCCTTTTGCATAACAAGTTGTAGGTTATATAAAAATTAATGGCTTAGAATTAAAGGTGACTAACGATAGAATTTCTCAAGAAACTCAAGGATTTTACTTTTAGTTGAATTCTTGAAATTAATTAAACCGGTCGAACTTCTTTTAATAATGTAAGAAGATTACTTTAAAAATAATTGTTGATTTTGATTTGTTGTATCACTAAATAGATGAGGTCCCACCGGGAGTCGAACCCAGGTTGCTGGATTCAAAGTCCAGAGTGCTAACCACTACACCATGGAACCAATGATATACATATTGAAGAATTTGGTAGAAATATTGTGTATTTCTATATATTGAGTATAGTATTTATTTATTTTATATTGTAATTTATTCTAATTGTTAACGAGACTTAACTTTTTAATAAGATATCATGTGTGTTTAAATTAATGATAAATCAAAGATTTCATTCAAATCATTTAAGTAATCATATTGAAAAATTAAGAATTTTAATTTTAATTGTGCTTTTAATGTTAAAAATTTAATACACAATTACACCAAAGATGACTTATGAGTAGATAGTTTTTTTTTTTTTTTTTAACTAATAACTTTGAGT
>JAOWBU010000797.1:0-25000 GCA_026212405.1 Petrea volubilis
TCAGCATCTCCCACTTGCACATGAAAGGCTAGGCACGACATTATATTGTTATAAGATATACTCACTCGTTTCATACAAACAAATGTGAGTATTTTACAAGAGCTCAATACCTTATATCGATTAAGGATATACAACAACTCAATATATATATCGAACAGTACAAGGAGATAAATACTTGCAATATCCTAAACTTCTATCCATTGCACCAACCAAAAAAAATATCTTTGATCCCTCACACAAAAGCATACTTAACAAAATAACATCTCATGTACTCACAATCATGTCCCGAACCTCTATGTTTGACATAATTGTATAGCTAGTAGAATACATGTTGAGTGTAATCAGTTGACAATCTTCCTTTCACCCTGGAATCTTTTAACCTTAAATAGCTATTTTCCTAGACATGTCTTACATAGCCAGATAGTAGAGTCTCAAGAAACAGTTGAAAGTCATAAGGGTGTACAAACGAGGTTTCATAAACCTCTACGTCTCATGTAATGAGAAAGTGATCTATTCACTTTTTATCTAATAGTCACTTAGGCACACATAGTATGAAATATGTGTTATGATACTTTCTTGGTCCTAGTGTATCTCAGTACTTAACCCTGACCTTTGTGCTTCTTTTGTGCTCAACATAACATCAACGTCAAGAAAACTCACATCTGGCCATAGGCTAAGTTTGTTGGCTAGTATGACCCACTATGATCACTTTATTTCTCAATAGTGATCTCATCTTGATAACTCATCAATGCGAGATTTTCATGATTTTATACACAATAAATCATATACATATCTCATCTCTACACTACCCAAACGCCAGAGGCGATCACTCGTGTAAAAGAGTCACTCTTGACTTGTCAATCATGCATAGACATTGAGTCTATATTTATCATTTCAAGGTCAAAGTGATAATACTCTATGCAAACTTAAAGATCAACATGACCTTGCAAATACGTTTTCAAATTGTGGTTAAGTAGTAATACAACAATCAAAAAGAAAAATTGCAATGTCATCATACCTTCGCATGTATATCTCACAAACTCTTTTGTGTCTTATATATTTGATCTTAAAAATAAAGGGACATCACTAAATAAGCAAGTGTTGATCATTTACCTCCTGCTGGGGCTACGCAAGTACATGCAGTCGTACAAGTAATACAAAGTGAGTAGAGTGTCGAATCCTACAGGAATTGTGATTTGACCCATGAAAATGACTCATTTTTATTTAGCTAAATTGATCAAATTTGAGGAGTGGTTGGTTTTCTAAATAAAAGCTAATTTCAAGTTAAAAACAACTCACGAATAACAATAATAACAAATAACCAATGCGAGTAATGCAAGTGCAAGGTTGTTTCATTCACCTAATTCCCTATTCCAATCCAATCCCTAAGTTGAATGATTTTGTGGTTGTGTGAAGCCAGGAACAAATCTATCAACAATCTCTCTCGAGCATCGTGGAATTAACTCATACAATCCCTTCTAAGCCTAAGACTAACCAATTCTCATTCAATTAATCCAAAATTTAGAATATATTTGTATAAATTTTAATCACTACCTTAAGGCTTAATCAATATTAAATTCATTCTCATGCAACTTTAATACCAATTGATCTCGTCTAATTAGAGCTACAATCGTGAATCATCTCTCGACCTCATCAACAATTTTCAAATTCATTAATTAGGGGTGATCAAACCCTAACCAAGCATTAAAGCATTAAACGAGAATCACACAAAAACATACGAAAACAGATTCAAAATCATGGGATTTTCATAGAAAGCAAAAAAGGTAAACTACACCATCCTTACACTTAACAATTGAATTAGTTCATAATGAAACTAAATACAAGAACAAAATCTGGAAAAGAATCCATAAAAGGAGAAGATATAAACTTATTCGTTGGAAATTTCAGATGTAAACTTCCTTCGTTCGGTTGATCTTCCTTCGCATCTTGGTTTCTTCCTTCTTCTGTTCCCCAAAAATCCCTAACAGATGAAAAATATGACAGAGAATTATTTTAAACCCTAAACCTTAACTAAAAAAACGTGCATCCAGAAGTGGGACTGTATCTAGACTTAAAAAGAGGCAAAAAAACCCTAGAGCCCCCTTCCAAAATAAGAGTCCTAATCAAACACGAAAAGCTTTTAATTGCTATCGCAAATTTTGGGTACATACCAAAAATATTTTGGGTACGTACCAAAACTTACAAATTCATTTATCTCTCCAATGACTAAAATTGGGTACATACTTGAAATATTTTGCGTATGAACTCATTCATACAGACTCGTTTCTTCTCTAAATTGATTGAATTAGGTTGATACCCAAAATATCTTGTGTAAGTATCCAACTTTTGACTTCAACTTTTCGAGCCCTTGATGGTATTTTTCCCATCTCACCTACAAAACAACGATTTAACTCAAATTTAGACATAGTAAGGCTCAAATAGAGAAAAATACATGATAAGTCCGATAAAATAAATATAAAAATCAAGTAAAATTATAGACTTATCATCTCCTAGAGTTATCTATTTCTTTGGAAGTTCTTAAACCCTCTTTCATATATAGATAAACAAATATAAGCACACCTACTACTTGTATGTGTGTGTGTGTGTGTATGTGTGTGTAGTCTAAACAACAACAACAACCAATTCTTCAAGTGAATCACCTTCATCAATCTAGTTGTAACAAAATATAAAACATAAAAAGAGGATTACGTTGACTATTAGACCACAAACATCAAAGTTCATATAGAACAGAACATAACCACATCAAATACATTATAATACAAATGGTCAACAAACAACAAAAAAATTACCCAAAAAGAAAATATATATTATTTGCAAGAAAATTTTGTGCAAAGAAAATATGATGAAATTAAGAAACAAATGAATTTAAGAAAATTAAATTTAATTAAATCTATGGGAAGCAACTCTGAATTAATTGTAATTTTTAAATTACAAAATACATATCCTGATTTTTGACTCCATCTCGTTCTACAGCTCGAGAGGTTGAAAACCATGTTTCTCAATTGAAAAAGTGATTGAGATTTGAAGGATTAATGGACGGACATTGGAGAATTCGAATGAATCACGAGGAAGGAAGTCTCTTGTTTAATTCTTCCTCTTGAGCGAAAGGATGTTTAAACTGATGGATTCGGATTTCAAGATTCGTGTAGTCAACTTAAAGGCTTGAAGACCGCATTTTGGAGATTTGTGGTTATGATCATCCATCCGACTCAGAAGCTTGCTATCATATTGTGTAGATTTGCAGAATTTGAAATGCCAACGCCTAAGAGGCTTGGTGATTGTATCTTGGAGATTTGTAGATTTGACATTACAGTCGGCTCGAAGACTTGGCGGCTACATCGTGTAGATTTGTAGAATTTAGAATGCAATCGGCTTAGAGGCTTGGTGAATGCATCTTCGAGATTTGTGGATTTGATTGTGTTGCAGTTGGCTTAAAAGCTTGATGACAGCGTGGAACTTGGAGAATACTTTTGGAGATGCTTGGTGATTCCCATTCTTCTAGTTTTCTTCTAGTTTGCGGAATTTGCACTACTAGAAAAAAGGCTTTTAGCCACGGATTTGGCAAAAAAACCGTGGCCAAGGAGATTAGTCACGGATTGGCCACGGATTTTTTCCGTGGCTAAAAGTGGCATGGCTAATCTTCGCCACGGCTGGGCTTAGCCACAGCAAAGCCGTGGCTAATAGCCATGGCCAAGCCGTGGCCAATTTTGGCCACCTTTTTGTTGGTAAGATAGTATCAAGTTTTTATCTAAATTTGGTAGAGATTTAATATCTAATAATTATCCTATAGATATACATAATTAAAAAGGATAATTTCAAATTTTCATATCAACCTATACAAACAAAAAATCGTACAATTCAAAATAATTTAACAAAGCAATTTTTTTCACCTATCTTTGTTAACCGATCCAAAGTTCACAAAAAGTTTAGTCACTTTTTGAAGATTCACAACATACTTACACCCAAAATTTAAAAAAAAGAAATAAATAAATAAACAAAATAGAAAACAAACCACGTTAATCTAATGTCACAACTTAATAACTTCACCGAAACCTATAGATAATTTCTCAAAATATGAATCTAAAAAATTTGAAGGTAATGAAAGAAAAATGGGGTCGAGCAAACTCTTTGACAACCAAGCATGATACTTCTGAAGCTTAATAGAAATGAAAGATTAAATTAATTTGTAGAATTAATTTGTAGAACCTCTATGTGAATTTGTAGCTAGATTGCTAGCAAATCTGAGGAACCTTGGGAACCCTAGTTTGGTTTGTAATAATAGCAAGTGAGAGAGAAAAGACGTTGATTCATTCTAGGTCTTTCAGTGGCAGAAAAAATGTAACACAATTAATGGACAAAATGTAAGAATACCAATCTTGACAAAACAATGGATAATTTAACTCACCAAATTTGAGACGTTAAATTGATTGTCAAAATACAAACCACACTTGGGGCTAGGTTTTAATAAAAGGTTACCAAACTTGAAAAGTAAACATAAGTTATCAGCAGCCAAAATAAACTTACTCTCATTAACTGTGGAAGTAAATGTCTCCCTAGTTGGAAAAATCAATTAATATGATGTTTAAAGAAAACAAAGCAACAACGTGGAATTTACATTATAATTGAATATAAGATATTGCGTTCTAATCTTAATATTATTATATTTTATATAATGGTCAAATATTTCCTTGTTATAAGTCTATAATATACATTAAAGATTTGTTCACATCATTTATTCAATTCAATGTTTAGAAATATTCACTATTACAAATGTAATACTATATGGTTCTTTTATTTGTCTTTAAAAATTATAAAAAGACTTCAATTAATACATAAAAGGCATATGAAAAAATAGCCCTCGTAGTAAGTCAAATAAATAAATAAAGGTCCTTTGTTCAATTACCCTGCATGTAACTTTCAGAGATAAAATATAAGGTTTAAAGGCTTGACCAAGTTAATTTCTAAAACTTTATCAACCTTCAAGTGAGCTATTAAAAATGAAGAGCTTTTGTACTTATCTTGATAGTTTAATTTATGCTAACAATTAATATGTTTCCAAAATTAATGCTTTTCTAATTTTGACTTCAAAATGATGTTCAATCAAGCTTTGGATTTAAGTTTTTGTACGGGCATCACTCATGTTCAGTTTAGCATTATTCATTCATCTTCATTGATTATTGTGCTAGATGCTTGAATACGGACAAAGTAATCTGTATATAGTGTAAAATAATTGTTAAATTTTAAGGACATAATATATTGAGAAACTCTGTTCAATATATAAAATCAAACGCATACACAACTTTGGACACATTAGAAAATGAATTTCCCACATAGACTGCTTAATGCCGTAGTCAGGCGGGTTTTACTTTTTGGCATTTGGTAAGCATATTTGTTTTGGCATTACAATTTTTTTTAATTGAAATTTCTTAACAAAGTGTATGTTTGATTTATGTGTATGAACATGGTATTCCTCAATACTAGTAATTTTCCAAGTCAATTTTAGGGACAAAAATAACAAATCACTAGTAACCCTGATGCCCCACACTGAGATTCACGCATTGTTTCTACAAAGATTAGTCTGATTTTAGGTTGTAAAATTACCTTTCTACCTTTTTAAAGCCTGATAAAAATCTCATTCTTCCCCAATTATTTACACACGCCAAATACATAGAATTATCTTCTTGAATGACTTCCTCTAGTAATTCACGAAGAAGGAGATTGCAGTAGGAGCTCGATGTGCACTATTGTTCCACTCCAAGCTTGAACATCTGTTATTTTTCTTTTGCCCTTGACAATAGTGCATTTCTTTTGCCCTCTGCTTCTTGTAGGATCTAAATTATCCTGTTGTGTCACCACAGGCTCATCAAAACTTGCATTACAAGGCTCTTCAATACTTAGAACTTGTGGATCTTTTGTCACATCATTGGTTTTCATTATGTACATTGGTTTTCTTGCGCATCATCTAGACCTTTGTTGAAATTAATACCCTTTAATAGAAGCTTGATTGCATTATCTTCCTCACCACTTTTTTGCATATTTGGCATCTCATTTCCTTCAATGTCAACAGCTATTATTGGATCATCCAACTCCATTGCAAACAAGGTGATATCAACTAATTTAGTATGAGCATTTTGCAATGATATTATCCCCTGGTCACCATCAATGCGTTTAAGCCCCATTTCAAGAGTCTAGCCAGAAGACAAGAAGTATAAATCAACATTCAACTTTTTCCCTCCACAATCTTTGTATAGGTCGTATAAATCATCTTGCATAAAATAATCTAAGTTGACATTCGCATAATGGTGTAGTGATCCTCCCATATATGTTAAAGTGGGGGCATTGACAAATTCTCCGCCAACCTATAAGTGAAGGTTATGATATTTCTCATTTTGCAACAACAATGGAAAAAAAAAATTCTCATTCTCAAAAGTGGGCCAACAAAGTCTTCCTACAAAAGCTAAAGTATCAAGTAGACAAATTTGGAACCACTTGCAATAAGTTGGACCAACAAATGCCAAAAAAATACACATTTTTCAAACACCATTGAAAAGGGACACATCAATTTAAGTATTACAACTAAATCCAAACATACAAAAGTTCCATTTACACAAATTTCACACTACATTCACGAATACCCATAGCTTAGTCACAAATGTATACTAAAAAAAGAAAAAATTCAAACCCAACTGCAAATACAACAAAAAATCACCAGCATGTGCAAAAAATAAAGATTATCATTACAATAATCCACAAAATTTATGATATTATTCGACAAGCACAATTTAACACATATTTATAAATTCCAAATTTTTACCTCAAAAAATAACCTCCACGGTGAATAATAAGTAAACCCCAGGTGCTCCTTGCATGATAAAGCTAAAATCCAAAATGAAATATGCAAGCCTGCAAGTTTCGCATTTCAAAAATGTGAGATAGGGTTTTGTTCGAATGGTGTGCATGTTTGCTTTCAATCTAATTCCTAGAAGCATTACTTTAGTTGTGGGTGGAGATATAAGAGAGGGTAGATTTGGAATTTCACAAGTTCATGACATACAAAGCTTAAGTTGGGGCAGTGGGAAACTAAACACTTACACAGGGTTTTATTTGTTTATTAAAATAACACAGATTTTTTTCCTAGTGTCAAATAACACAGGGAGTGTAGTGCAATTAGCTCATTGTTAAATTTTAAGGATATAATATATGGAGAAACTATGTTCAATATATAAAATCAAATGCATGCATATCTTTGGATACATTTGAAAATGAATTTCCTACTTAGTCAGGCGGGTTTCACTTTCTGGCATTTGGTAAGCATATTTGTTTTGGTATTACAATTTTTTTAATTGAAATTTCTTAGCAAAGTGTATGTTTGATTTGAGTGTATGAACATGGTATTCCTCAACACTAGTAATTTTACAAGTCAATTTTAGAGACAAAAATGACAAATCACTTATCACAAGTATTCCATAACATGGTATCCAATTGAAATGCTTCATCTGTAAATCCGTAAATGTACTTCGATTGTGAGATTATTATACCTAATTGTATAGAATTCCTAATTCGAGCTTCATTACACCAGTCAGCTCATAAGAAATTCGAGCCTCCTAGCGAACATGCTTAAACTGATATTTTAGGAAACCTAAATACCTAATAATCACGAATCAAAAACGTCATTTATGTATTATACAAGAAATTATTAAGAGAGAGGAAATCCACATTGAAGGCGTCAAATGTCGGCTAATTTGATATTTAGCGATGGTATTGCCAAGAAAGATATCTTAACTGTAAAATAGTAGATTGACCCTTAACGTTTGTGTGGTGACGTTATTTTCTTAAACTCGTTTATAGACATTTATCATTTTTTACGGTTTTTATAGTTCCTATAATTTAAAAAAAAATGAAAAATGAGTCGATTGTATGTTAACTTTGACGTGTCAACATGTCAAATTTACACTAGTCGTGTCCTTCATTGCACGGACTGCCATAACAATTTCTTTTTTGGCCAATAAAGTAACTATATATTCATATCTATGTCAAACACAATATTAAATAACTTTTTTAAATGTGTGGCGCATTATAAACACACGGATTTGATCAATGTCTTTTACAAAATGAACCTATACTTCCAAACAAAAACCTAATGTGCACATTTAAAGACGATTAAGTTTGAAAAGATACCAAAACGAGTTTCAAAGTTAAATTGAAAAAAAAAAAAAAAGAAGTTAAAAAGGTACGATTTTGAACCCGTTCGTATGCACATAGAATCACATATATATTAGTATACATAATTTAGAATGTCTATTTGACATTTTTTATTTATATATTGAAAATTAAAGAACGATACTATAAGCATCATTTTTTATTTTCCCTCTCCAGTTCTTCTAGATCC
The DNA here is from genome assembly GCA_026212405.1 of Petrea volubilis. Taxonomy (NCBI): domain Eukaryota; kingdom Viridiplantae; phylum Streptophyta; class Magnoliopsida; order Lamiales; family Verbenaceae; genus Petrea; species Petrea volubilis. The sequence goes on from JAOWBU010000797.1 coordinate 8,411, forward strand.
CCATTTTCTTTCCTATCCTTCCATGCATTTTTTACTTTCAATCACACGACAATTTTTTTATTACTCTAGTTCTTCCTCTTCCCCCATCTCTCATCTTTCTCCTACTTTATCACTTTGCTTTCTTTTCTCTTTTAATGTTATCTTATCTAATTATTAAAGTTCTCTGTCATTGATAAATTTCTTGCAATGCGTGATACAATTCTAGCTTACAAATATTTGTTTGAGTAAATTACTGAGCAAAACCACCAACTCACGACTAGTATTGGTAAGAATAATCAATAAAAACGCATGAACTTACATTTATTTATTTATTTATTTATTATTATTATTATTATTATTTTTTATTATAATAATAAGAAATAAAAGTACATAAAATGCGAGATATGTATATCTCCTCCTGAAAATTAAATGAAAAGATACTTAACTTTTAGCTCTTTAATACGAATAAAGTTTTAAAGTTTTAACAGTTTTTCAAAATTAGTTGAGGTGTGAATATTTTAAATTAGATTCTCTTAATTAGAAGGGACAAAGTGCATATTTTTTATTTTTATAATTCAACTGGGCAAAGCGACACCAAACATATCGTGTTGTTCATTCTTTGTTTATGTGAGACACCAAACTTTTAGGGAAAATTTTTTAGTGAATCATGTGTATGAGTTTCACTAAATACATATGTAGAATTCGCACCAATCTATTGAAAAATTTCCCCAACGCATAGTGCTGAAATTCACCCTTTTCAAAACCAAGCACACAAATCAAATTTACCAAATTACATACCACTTTATCATCTTCACTTATATGAAGTATGAACCCTTTTTAAATAACTACCTTTGATATTTTTTAATATCTTTAAGGTGTGTTTGGTAGGAAGATAGGATTACACGTGATATACGTTAAACGGAATACCTTTTTCAATAAAATTTATCAATACCACCTAATTTATTGTGTTTTGTTTTTTTCCCAAATGATACACAAACAACCCACACATACGCTCACTATGAGGATTTGAATTATGGTGTTGCACTCCCCATGCCTCTAAAGGCGGGCTACATGTCAATTCGGTCAAAAACTCTGAACATTTAATTTATTGTTTTGTGACAATAAATTAATTATTGGATATTTTTACCTTATCTTAAATTAAGTGAGGTATAGCAAACTAACAACCACTTTTAATATCTCCATTAGCCTAATCTTATGATTAGTATTCCCCCCTCCTAGTGGGATACATATCCAAGAATGAGATTGATTGTATAATGAACCAAATGTGAATAAGGGACCTTCAATATTTCTACCAAATAAATAAATGCATAGAAAATCAATAACCCCAACGTGTATGACTAGTTTTCTCTCTCCTCTTTAGTCTTTCCTATTTCTCTATTCAACATTTTCTTTGTCGCTTTTTTTTTTCTTTTGAATCACATAATTCTGTTACATTTTTAAGTTATTTTTGTTGCTTATTATCAATTAAATAAAATCAATGATCAATAAGAAGTTCAATAAAATCATGGAAAATAATTAAAGAACATATGCCCATACAAAAAATTTAAAAACACCTATAATTTAACACTATAAAATTTAAAATTAATAATTAAATTATACTATATTTTCATTTTAGACGCACATCAAATCTGTCCTCCCGTAATAAATAATTGATGGTGCGTGGGAACACAACATAGAATTCTCGAGTGGTCCAAACTTTCTTTAGAGAGAATAATTCTCCCTTTTCTGCACGACTCTTACCAATTTTTTTCAAAAACAAGAACACCAAGTACAACACACTCGCTGGGCAGTCACCTTAAACAAAGTCCCAGCAAAAACAACACAATCCAATCACATCCCGACACAAATTGCAGTCACACCATATCTACGTTTTGATTGCAAACCACTATCATTCAACAACCATTTTCACGTTTTTTTAAGTATTCGTTCCTTCACTAGAACTCTACAAAACGACCTCCAAAGCCCCTTTAAACCACCGTCCGGCTGCCGGAATCCTCCGACGCCGCCGCAGTCGTCTATCCACCGCCTTCTCGGATACCCAATTCGAAATATTGTTGAAAAAAGAAAAAAAAAAAAAGAAGTGGTATGGGTTTGAGAAGAATTGTGCTTTGAGAGCAGAGTTGATGAGGAGGTGATGGATGGCTTGTGTTCTGTTTGAGAAGGGGCAATCACAAGAACTGTAGCTGAATAAGTTCAGGGGAGCTATGAGGATCGTTCGATTTCTGTTCTTGGCTTTCTTTTTCGGGCTGAATGGTAAGTCTTGCTTTCTTGATTCTTTCTGTACTTGCCTTTGTTATTCATTATTTTATTTTATTTATTTCTTTTGAAAAAGTGAATTAATATGAGATGTGATTGTTGAAGTTCTTAATTCAAATACTATCTTTGAGATGGGTTTTGCTTTTGGATGATTGATCATGTTCGATCTTGGTCTCTTTCTTGAGAAAGATCACTGAAATTTCTCTTCCTTTCTTTTATTTACAATTTAATTGGGTTTTGTACATATTTTTAAAACTTTTATGTTTTGAGTTTGAAAATATGAGCTTCGGCTTTACTGATTGAATTCCATTCAGCTGTAATGTTTTGTTGTAAGTTCATCCTCATCGATTATTTATTTGGCTTGGGGGGCAATCGCCCCTATCTCAAGTCTGTAAAAGCTATATTTTATATGAAGCTTGTTGAGATTCAAAATTCCCAGCGCCCCCAACCCCACAAAAAATGAAAAGAAAATAAAAAGAAAAATAAAAAAAGAAAAAGCAAAAAAAGGTGATAATAGTATATTTTATATTTTGTAAATGTCCAAGCTTGCTTCACAAATACAGGTTTCTAGCTCCGTTCTTGCCTGTAGGCACACTTTAAAAAAAAAAAAAAAGTTTGTATTAGGGCAATTCTAGTGCATCCATGTTATATGAAGCTTCATTTTATGTGTATCCTATTAAAGTTCAAAGTTCACCCTACACAAAGGAAATGATAAAAATACCTTTTATATTTTTTGTAAAGTTCAATGTTTCCTCCGAAATAAAACTAAAAATTTCTGGCTCCATCCTTGCCTGTAAGGGCACTTGGAAAAAGAAATCATATGTTGGGGCAATTCTAGTGCATCTATCGCTTTAAAATTACTTTGTCATTTGCAAAATGAGGTCTTTGTTGCTTATGTTCATTATTCTTTTGTCCCCCCGCCCCCAACCCAACAACAACTTTTTCAGCACAAACTACAAAGGCGTTTACTGGAACTTATGGAATTAACTACGGTAGGATAGCAGATAATATCCCATCACCCGATAAAGTCGTCAAGCTACTTAAAGCTGCAAAGATCAAGAATGTAAGAATCTATGATGCAGACCACAGTGTTCTCAATGCCTTCAAGGGGACAGGCCTTGAGTTAGTTATAGGACTTCCAAATGGCTATGTTAAAGAAATGAGCGCTAATGCAGATCACGCCCTAACTTGGGTCAAAGACAATGTTAAAGCATTCCTACCCGATACTCACATCGTCGGTATAGCGGTCGGGAATGAAGTCCTTGGAGGAAGCGACTATGACCTGGCGGTAGCACTATTGGGAGCTGTGAAAAACATACACAATGCCACTAAAAGCCTAGGTATAGACCACATAGTTCAAATCTCCACAGCTCATTCTCAAGCTGTTTTTGCAAATTCATACCCTCCCTCTTCGTGTATTTTCAAGGATGGGGTCGCTCAGTTGATGAAGCCACTTTTGGAGTTCTTTCAAGAAATTGGATCCCCTTTTTGTTTAAACGCATACCCTTTTTTAGCTTACACATATAACTCTGATAAAATTGATATAAATTATGCTCTCTTTAAGCCGACCGAGGGGGTGTATGATGAGAAAACAGATTTGCATTATGATAACTTGCTTGATGCTCAGATTGATGCAGCTTATGCTGCATTAGAGGACGCGGGGTTTAAAAAAATGGAGGTTATAATTACCGAGACAGGCTGGGCTTCTCACGGGGATCAAACTGAGCCCTGCTGCTACACCTAACAATGCTAGGACTTATAATTGGAATCTACGCAAGCGGTTGGCTAAGAGGAAAGGGACTCCAATGAGGCCAAAATATATGCTAAAAGCATATATATTCGCATTGTTCAATGAGAACTCGAAACCGGGGGCTGGCTCTGAGAAGTACTATGGATTGTTTAAGGCTGATGGGAGTATCTCCAATGATATTGGGTTTCCTGGGCTTAAATCTTCATCAGCCTCATCTATCCGTGTCTCCTTCAAGGTATTGTAGTTCTTCTCAAAAGTGTCCTCAATTTGGTTATTGTAATTATTTGTTTGATTATCCTATTGAATACGTTAACCAGATAATAAATGTTCTTGTTTGTGAGTTTGATGCACTGCAGAGATGGTGTTATGCTAAGCTTATAGTTAAGTGGTTATAAGATGTTTTTGGCGCTTATAAGCTGCTAAAACTTATTTTAGAAGTTAAATAGCAACGTGCGTGGATAAATAAGATCCAACAACTTATAAAATGTTTTGGCGACTTGTAGTATTTACATATGGTATGAATGAGATCTAATAAGATTTTTCTAGTGACATAAGCTGGGGGTAGCTTACTTTTCTGTTTAAAGAGCTTATAAGCTTAGTCGAGGTACTCTCTATTAGTTTCTGGCTAAGAAAGATTTTCTATTGTAGAATTGTACCCATCAGTTGGTTGAGCTTCTGAGTCATAACCTCCTTAGAAATGTTATTCAATTCATCAAGTGATAGTTTGTATTTGTGGTCTCAATTCAACTCCAAGGAACCTTAACCCACATTTTTCAAGGTTAATTATATGAATTTCCCCCCCTGCATGCCTTTATGGAGGTCCAAAGTAGGAAATTTTAACTATTCAAAATCTTTTCCCATATTTTTCTGCTGCAGAAATATATGTTATCTCTATGTTCATTATATCTGGTTATAACTTGGGTTGTGTTGCTCAACATTGCCAAGTTTGAGTAGGGTGGGGTGAGGGAAATTCTTGGAAGTTAGAGCTTAACTATTCACAAATATGGCTGCTGAATGTGTTAACATCTCTTTTCAGCTAAGTTCAAATGTTTTGACTCAAGTGATGGCCCTTCAGTTTAGCATACAATGAACTCACTAAAATTAATATTCAACGAACTTAGAGGCTCAGATCCTTCTATCCATATTATCGCTTCAGTTCTTTGGGGGATCTTGGTGGTGGGTGTGGGATTGGGGGCTTGTAGGAACAAAATTCCATAAAATCTTGTATTCTCTACAGAGAAACAAAAAACATGTATAATAAGTCAATTAAACGTATCATTAGTCGATAATTTGGCATGAGCTAATAATCGTTAAGACCTATTAGTCATCCTCACTAGTTCATGGGAAGTATCAGTTAACTGGTAGAGGGCTTCAAAGATTATATTAGGTTACACATTTTACCCAGCTAACATTCTATAAGATGATGATGTCTAAAAGTGGAAAGCCAAAACTACATAAAACTTTCTTGCAGAGAGGAGATATAATGGCTAAAATTTGCAAAATATTTATTTTTCTGTTACTAATACCATGTGATCGACTATCTAGAATGTCCGTCCATGAGTTTCCTTATCAGAATCCAATTCTCTTACTTGCACTTGCGTATTTGGAATTCCAAAACTCTGACCTTATTATTTGCCTTCTAGGAATAGAAACCCTTTTGGAGGGATACATGGCTTTCTGTCTTTTTCTCTCCCCAACCGCCAAAAGAAAAAAAAATTTGACTAAGCTTAGTTGTTTTCTCTAGTTTGTACTGTAGCAACGATTCATCAGTTGTAAAAAGATGGCATTACAACCAACATAAGATATTTGATCTCCTTGGTTATTGGTGTAACTGCATGAATGCTTTGTAAATTTTAACACTTGACAGCAATTCCGACTATATGAAGGAATGTTCTGTTGGCATGATATTGATGATTACCATTTCTTTTTCCTCTCTTATCTTGTCGATTATCACATACTATGGGAACTTTTGTTTTGCTTTGCGGTATTTTGCAGGAAGTGTTTCGATATTATGTCTTTTGGTAGTGGATTGGAGGAGTGCAGATAACAAAAATATGTTTAGTTTTATTTTTGGCTAGACAAATTTTACTATAGATGCCTTTTAATGTTGTCTTCTTGTTTAGTTAATGGTGTGACACAAAGTTTTGATACTATTATGTTATTCTTGTAGTGGCATAATAATCCAATATATATATATATATATCAAAATAATCATTGGAAGATATAATTATATATATATATATATATCTTCCATTGATAGGATGATTTATAATTTTTTAGTTTCTAATAATATTTTTGAAAAAAAAATGAGATGTATTTTGAAGGAGATTCTTGGTTTTATTTTGAGAGTTTGAAATGTTTCGACAAAATGAAACTAAATAAAGCCAATGCTGCTGGTTTCACTGACGACCAGATGTCTGTAAATGGCAATAGGCGCATTGTGTTGGCTGGCTATCTGCACAATTACATTGCTCTGTGTCGTGTCTCTATGTGATTCTACTTGCTTTCCTCTTCAATTTTTCGCTGTTTCGAATGTTCACATAGTTATATAAAGATCAAGATATGTATCCTGCAGCGACTGTTATTTAGGTATGTTTGTTATTGTTTTTCTGATCATTTGCCGTTGACTACCTCTCGATGAAACTTCTTTTACATTAGCAAACCGCTGCCCTTTTTTATTTTTTCCCTTTTTCTTTTGCTGCTCTTAACAGAATCGTGAATCTCGTTTCTGATTTCTTGTGGTCTGATTTATTTAGTTCTGCTGTCATTTTGATGGACCTATTCACTTATGATCTTTTACAATATTTCAGGAACTTAAAGCTGGAAAGTGGTTTTCTGGGTCCAATTCCTTGGTACTGGCAATCTCAGCTCCAGTGTTAGTTTTGCTTTTGAGATTATAACTTGAATTGCTAATGTATTCAAACATGACATTAAATGTCAAGAATCTTATAGTTCTAGGTAATTGCTTCTTTCCAACTTCAACGTTCAATATTTTAGGACGATGCAATATGAACCCTCTATATATACACGCTATTACCAGCTGCTGATCATTTTATTTCTCTCAGCTGTATATGGTCGCCATTTAAGATAAAAAAAAAAGGTTTGCTGGTTTACATGAGATCTTCTATTTCAAATCATGTTTCATTTCTTGTTCTATTGTATGGATATACGCCAAGTATAATGACACTAGACTAAGGGTATAATTAAGGAAATAATTTTATACACATTATATGAATGTATATTATACAGAATATGACATGAAAAACCATTTCAAAATAGGAGATTTAAATGGTTTTTTGTTGATTGTTGTGCGTTTTTGCTGTTATTTGTCAATCTGGAGACTTGCAGGTTTAGTTGGGGTGGGTGGGTGTGTGTGTGTGTGTGTGGGCGCGCGCGCGCATATCCACAGGATGGATTCTAATTGTGATGATGTCCAATTTACTCCTCAATAGCACTGTTCGGATCATCAGTGGGATATGTAATTTTCAATCTCTATATAGATTTTTGTGTTGGAAAAACAATGACTTTACAATATCGACAAAACAAGATATTGATGGGAGGTGTTTATTCGAAAATATAAATATAATTACAACAACAATTTAAATAAAATACAATAGTCAAAAGTAATCAAATAACGTTGAATATAAATAAAATAACAATAAAATTAGTGAACTTATTGGCATCTTCAATTGTATTGCAATGATTGAATCATCGGGATAAATCTACTAGCCTCAAAGAAATATTCACCATATTAATCGATGTGATAGACTAGTGATACTCTTTTTAAAATAAGACAATCCAAAGATCCATTTAAAGTTGCACTTCTATTTCAAACCTCACTTCAAAAGTTAATTAACTCAATATTTATCGTATACAAGTAGGCACGTTCAAAACAAAAGTCCCAGAATGATAACTTTTATTCTCACAAGACCAGTGGTGCACTTGCATTGATCTACTTGAAGAGAGAGGGAGGCTTATCAAATTGTAATTCTGAATCTTATATTGTTGTGTCTGCAGGGGGACAACATGCCGTTATTTATAGGCGCGGGGAGACAACCAACATAAATACTGGATATTAACGCCTGTTGAAACCGCTTTTGCTAACAATGGTCAGACAACGAATTTGGATGCAAAAGCAGCAACAACCTGAAAGCACGTCTAGAATCAACCCAACTGTTTCTGAAATGTGTTAACATCTTTATAACATTTAATTATAAATCTGAATTTAAAACATAAATGATATTGCCGGGCTATTTTAGTAAGAAGTAAGTCTGAGACTAAGACAATTTGCCCAAAAGCCCACGCACGCGCCTTGTGGATTGTGAACTGTGGTTCATGGCTTGTGGCTCACAACTGTAGCCGAGTTAGGTCGAGCGAGCAGGTAGCACACACATGTGGGGCTATCCATATGCAGTACTTAGTAAATTAATTTATATTAACTTCACTCGTAACCGCATTTATACTTGAATTGTTAAGGTTAAATACTCAATATAAGATATTTGTACTCAGCATTTTAACACACAGACAACACACTATAGGTTTTATCTATGGATTTTCACCAAAAATGATTTATTCTTAAATTAGTCCCTACAAATGTCATCATTAATAAGTCCATTTCTAACAGTTCCCCCAAATCCATAGCATAAAGTCATGTCGGCATACTCATAATACGCTTTCAATAATGGTATCTTAGACGTGACAACGTCTATTGGAAACAACACATCACCCAAAGCTTAGCAATTTTTAGGATTGACATGTTAAAGGCCAAATGTCCTGATCTTGTTTCGTCAATATTTTTCAACAAGTGACCCAACTTCTCTAATCGCGACTACATGATAATATTCATTAGTTGGGCATCTCCAAAGATGTATTGCTAACATCTCGTCTAGAAGACCTTGAACCTATTTAAAGCAAAACTCTTACTATATTAGCAGTTTTATAGCACATGTCGAGGATACTAGAGGATAGACTTCAGGTACATAGTACCAGTCAAAATCAAGTGTTAAACCATACACCCAACAACTTGCTTATACCACATTGAACCTTCCTTGTGGGATCTCCACTCGGTAGGTTGGATTGCTACTATTGATGTAAATTCAATAGGTTACAAGTCCAATCCTCAACCTGGACTTTCAGAATGAGTTGAACTCAAGTCCTTTTGTTAAAAAATCAACACATTGTCTTTGGTACCAACAAAACTAATGGCTATGATTCTTTCAGATAATGACTCCCTTATAGACTTCAGTCTAACTTGAATGTGTCTCTTTGTCATTTGATTATACTTGGAACTCCTTATTTTTGCAATTGTGGTTTGATTATCACAATGCAAGGCAATAGCAAGGATAAGTTTACCAACCATGGTTAACCACACATTAACCCTTGCAACCATTCAGCCTCAATTCCAGAAGTATCCAAAGCACACAACTCAACTTCAAAAGTAAACTAAGTTATTATTGTCTATTTTGCTGACTTCCAGGAAACTGTGCTTTCACCCAAAGTAAATAATACCCTGTACATACATTACTTCTAGAGTGTTGGACAATCTAGCTTGCATCACTAAATCCCTCAAGTACTTCCAAGAATTAACCATAATGCAGCCCTAGGGAGCTTGTACCTTTAAGATACCTCATTACCCTATCCAAAACTTTCCAATGGCAACTTGAATATCTAGCTAACTTGGAGACCACAAATGAAATATCTGGTCTCGTGTCATTAGCTAAATATTGCAAACTTCTAATTACTAGACAATGCCCTAATTGAGATACTGATATACCAGACTTATTATTGAAAAGAGTCACTGAAGGATCATATGGTGCTTGTTCTACTGTTAGTATAACCAAATATCTTAATTATCATTTCAACATAATGAGACTGAGAAATCATTATACTCTTAGTTGATCGAATCAATGTGAGTCCTAGAATCACTAGCTTCCACTATATTTTTCATTTCAAACTTACTCTTCAAGAAACTTTTTGTCTCATTAATAATATTAAGGTTTGAACCGATTAACAATATATCATCCACATATAGGCATAACACAATACATGATTCACCTTTAACTTCACAATAAACACGGTTATCATTATCATTTACGATGAAGCTAAAGCTCAATATCGTTTTATGAAACTTTTCATGCCATTGTTTAGGCGATTGTTTCAACCCATAAAGGGTTTTGAGAAGCTTACAAACTTTGTTTTCATTACCGATAGCTGCAAATCCTTCTGGTTGTTCCATATACATTTCTTATTCTACATCACCATAGAGGAATGTAGTTTTCACATCCATTTGACGGATCGATAAGTTATATATGGAAGCTAGCACAATTAGCACAGGGATTTTAGTTAATCGAGCAACAGGGGAATACGTAATAAAATAGTCAATCCCCTCTTTTTGCCTAAACCTTTTTGTCGACCAATCTAGCTTTATACTTATCAATAGTATCATCAACTTTACATTTATTCTCCATTTGTATCCAATCGTAGTACATCCCAGAGGTAAATCGACTTGATCCCATGTCTCGTTAGACAAAATGGAGTAAATTTCGCTTTTGATAGCAACTTTCCAATGCTCTGCCTCAGGTGAGGCCATAACATCTTTGAAAGTTACAGGATCATCCTCGATATTTTAGGTGATAAAGTCACTTCCAAAATCTTTGAAAATCCTAGCTCTCTTACTCCAACGAGGTTCATTAGCTTCATCGAAAGCAGAACCAGTAACTACTTAGATTTAACAAAACCTCCCCCCTACCCCCCCTTTTGTCATCCTTTCAACATATTCAGGAATGGGACTAGATGTGAGTACAAAATCTAAAGTCGAAACATCTTCGAGTATTCCTTATTTCAAAAGGAATCCATTTTTGAAGAACGTAGCATCCCGGAATTCAATTATCGTGTTAAAATCTATGCTAGAAATCTCAAACTTAATAACTAAAAGTGTCATAGCATAGCTCGTTTCGACATAGCCCAAAATGACTGCATCAACAGTTTTGGGACCAAACTTTCTTTCGTTTGTGTTTAGGGACTAGAGCTTTTGCGAGATATCCCCACACTCGAAAAATTTTGGGCTTGAATTTTTACTTTCCAGAATTCAAATGGAGCGTGTTCTTTTTGTTTCAGAGGGACTCTATGCAGAATATAGCAAGACGTATTCAAAGTCTCTCCCCACATATATTTAGGCAAACCAGAATTCAAAAGCAGACTGTTAATCATGTGTATAAATATTCTATTCTTTCGTTTAGCTACACCATTTGAGGAGGTGAATATGGTGGAGTCTCTTCATGAATAATACCAAAACTTCTAGCAATATTCAACAAACGAGTTCGACTTATATTACGGCCTCTATCTGATCGTACTCTTTTAAGTTTCTTGCCAATTTGATTTTTATCTCTATTCTTACAAATGATAACATTTTCAAGTGCTTCATCTTTATACTTCATCAAAAAAACATAACAATATCTATTGCAATCATCTATAAAGATGATAAAGTATCAATTCCAATTTCGCGTTAAGACCCATTGAACTCACAAATATTTGTGTGTACTAAATCAAGTATTTTAGAATCCCTTTCAAACTAATTGATAGAGTTTCTTACTTGTCTAGGTTCTACACAAACTTAACATTTGTGATTCTATCCAATGTCACGTGTAGGACTCAAATTTAAATTGATCATTCTATAGAACCAAAATTTAAGTTACCCAACCAAAAATGCCATATTGTAGAGTTTTCTATATTATTAACAACAATAGAATCATCAAAAATTTTGCACTATTGGAATTAGAAACACTAGCATAATCAATTCTCACTTTAAACAAACCTTCTAGTAAATAGTCTAAAATTACAACTTTATTTAGTTTAAAAGAAATCCCACAACCATCTTTGACTAACATTGAACCACTAATAATGTTCCATCGAATAGTATGAACATGATGCACCCGTTGCAAAGATAGTGTACGCCCTGAAGGAAATCTTAGGTCCACGCATCCTATCCCAAGTACTGGTGCAGCACTTGCATTTCTCATTCTCACAGGTTGTCCATCAATTGGCTGGTATGACACAAATAGAGATTTATCAGCACAAACTTTCACATTTGCTCCAGTGTTAATAAGCCAATTGAACAATTCATAAATAGTCAAAAGCTCAAGTTTCAAAGAAACATACCCGTCAATGTGTCAATTAGTACTAGCAGTGCTAATCTCAACCATATTGACTACTAGTCTTTGCTTTTTCTGCTTTGGAGGGACAATCTCTCGCATAGTGACCAAGCTATCCACAAGTTCAACATAGTTTGTTTGCTTTTGGCTTTAGCTTTGCCTTTATCACTAATTTTAGAATTTAGATTGACATTTTCCAACTTGGAATTTTTCCTTCCAATAATTAAAATGTTTGCTTTTGAATGATATTCAACTGGTATTGCATGAGTTTGATTACTATGTTCCTTTTCTATACTAATGGCAATCATTAAATCATCGAGGAATAAATTCACTTTCTGATGTTTTAATGTCATTCCAAAACTTTCTCAAGAATGGAAAACTTTTCGTGATTGTCATCACCATGAACTTTTCTGGAAGCTTTATATCAGCATTAGCAAGTGACCTGTTCCAGATTTATAAGATCAAGAGTTTGTTCAGACACTGATTTACCCTCTACCATCTAATACTTAGGGATTTTAGAAACATAATACTTTTCGAGCCCTTGCTCTTCCATATTATATTTCTTATTCAATACTTCCCAAAGTGACTTTGATGTGTAGAAATCTGAGCAATAGACATCAAAGAGAATATTTGACAGTGCTGATAAAATGATCCCTCTGCCTACTTAACCTTGCTCCTCCCACAAAGCGATTTCAGTCATTTTTGGGTCCATATTATTAGTTACTAGTTTATCAGTCTGAATTACAGACAAGAGCATCTTCATTGTCAAACAAATCTTAATTCTTTGTTTCCAATACTGAAAGAATTGGCCAGAAAATGGTTTAGGCAAACCGCCCATGTTAATTTTGGAGAAACCAAATGAACCAGCAGTTGGACTTGAAGCAACCATTATAAATATATTAAACGAATAAACCCCGACCATTTGTTTAAGGTTGTTGGAAAAATAATGCCATTAGTATATCAACAAAACAATATATTCATAGGGGTGGTTTATTCGAAAATATAAATATAATTGGAACAAAAGTTTAAATAAAACAAAATAGCCAAAAGCAATCAAACAACGTTGAACACAAATAAAATAACAAGAAATTTTAGTAAACTTATTGGTATTTTCAATTGTATTATTCACCGGGATGAATTGGTTAGTCTTAAAGAAATATTCGCCCTACTAATCAATGTGGTAGGTCAACGATACTCCTTCTACACTGCTACTTCGTAAGCTAATCAACTCAATATTTATCATATGCAAGAAGGCACACTCAAAATAGAAGTACCAGAATGATAAGTTTTATTCTCACAAGACCAACAGTGCACTTACACTAATCTACTTCAAAAGAAAGAGGCTTACCAAATTGTAATTCTGAATCTTATATTGTTGTGTGTCTACAAGGGGACAAGACGCCACTATTTATAGGAGAGGAGAGACAACCAGCATAAATGCTGGACATTAATACCCGCTGAAGCCGCTTTTGCAACGATCAAACAATGAATTTAGATGCAAAAGCGAAAACAACCTGAAAACGTGCCTAGAGTCAACCCAACTATTTCTCAGATGTGTTAACATCTTTTGTAACATTTAATTAAAAATTTGAATTTAAAATATAAATGCTATTGCATGGCTATTTTAGTAAAAGGTAAGTTCAAGATCGAGGCAATTTGCCCAAATGCCCGCGCTCACTGATAAATCCGTAATTTTATGTGATTTTTATGTTTGTTTTGTCAGACTTATCGTGTATTTTTTTTCCATTTGAACCTTATTATGCCTAAATTCGAGTTAAATCGTTCTTTTGTAGGTGAGATGGGAAAAATACCATCAAGAAAATGAAAAGTGGAAGTCAAGAGTTAGGTATTTACATAAGATATTTTGGGTACCAACGCAATTTCAGCCATTTAGAGAATAAACGAATCTGTATGAATGAGTACATACGCAAAATATTTCAAGTATGTACCCAGTTTCAGTCATTGCGGAGCTAAATGAATCTGTAAGTTTGGGTACATACCCAAAATATTTTGGGTATATACCCAAAGTCCACGACAGCAATTAACACATTTCCATGTTCGATACGACTCTATTTTTGGAAGGCGACGCTAGGGTTTTTCTGCCCCTTTTTAAGTCCAGATACAGTCCCACTTCTAGGATGGACGTTTTTAGCTAGGTTATAGAATTTAGAACAATTCTCTTTCATTTTTTTTTCATCTTTTGGGGATTTTTGGGAACGGAAAAAGGAAGAAACCAAGAGGCGAAGGAAGAACAACCAAACCAGGGAAGTTTAAGTTTGAAATTTCCATCAAATAAGTTTATTTCTTCTCCTTTTTATGGATTCTTTTCCAGATTTTGTTCTTGTTCTTGGATTCATTATGATCTAATTTAATTGCTAAGTGTAAGAATGGTGTAGTTCACCTTTTTCACTATTCTATGAAAATCCTATGATTTTGAATTTGTTTTTGTATGTTTTTTGTGTGATTCTTGTTCAACGATTTAATGCTTGGTTAGGGTTTGATCACCCCTAATTTATAAATTTGACAATCGTGATGAGGTCGAGAGACGATTCATGATTGCAGTTCTAATTAGACGAGATCAATTGGATTTAAAGTTGCATGAGGATGAATTTAATATCGATTGAGCCTTAAGGCGGTGGTTAAAAATTTATACAAATATTTATTGAATGAGAATTGACTAGTCTTAGGCTTAGAAGGATTGTATGAATTAATTCCACAATGCTCGAGAGAGATTGTGGATGGATTTGTTCCTGGCTTCACACAACCATGAAACCATTCAACTTAGGGATTGGATTAGAATAGGGAATTAGGTGAATGAAACCACCTTGCACTCGCATTTCTCGCCTTGGTTATTTGTTATTATTATTATTCGTGAGCTATTTTTATTAAGAAATTAGGTTTATTTAGAAAAACAAAACCACTACTCAATTTGATCCATTTAGCTAAACAACACGAGTCACTTTCACGGGCCAAATCACAATCCCCGTGGGATTCGACACTCTACTCACTTTGTATTACTTGTACGACTGTGTGCACTTGCGCAGCCCCAATAAGTTTTTGGCGCCATTATCGGGGATTGACGCATTTGACTATGATACTAGCTTGTGTGTTTAGACTAAATTTCTTTCTTTGTATTTATTTATTTATTGCTATTTTTGTTGTTGAATTTATCTTCCTTCTTGTGTAGGTGCGTTTTGGTGTATGATCACGAGGCGTTCAAGTTCACGAGCTGAACTAGTGCCGTTGGACCTTGAAATCAAAAAAACTAACAGATGGAGGAACGTAGTGAGAAGAGCTAGAATAACTCAGGAACGGGTTATGGCTGACAACCAGAACAACGGGGTTAATGGCGGCAATGATCAAAATGCACCACCGGGTGATCAAAATGCAAGAACATTACGGGACTTTTATTGCACCCCAAGCTGAAGGAGCTAGAACGTAGATACAAAGGCTGCGCATCGACGGTGAATAATTTTGAGATTAAGCCAGCCCCTATTGAACATGGTGACCAATAACGTGCAATTTTATGGCTTGTCAAATGAAGACCCCCACCAGCATCTAGATAACTTTCTAGAGTTGTGTGACACCATAAAGATCAATGGGGCGTTGGACGACGCAATAAGACTAAGGATTTTTCCTCTCTTTGAGGGATAAAGCCAAAATCTAGCTCAATTCGGTGCCTAGTGGGTCCATTACAAATTGGGATCAGCTTGTCACATGCGTTCCTAATGAAGTACTTCCCACCGGCCAATACTGCCAAGCTGTGAACTGATATTTCCACCTTTCCCACAATGGATGGGAGTCACTATACGAGGCATAAGAGAGATATAAGAAGCTGTTAAGAAGGTGTCCCCACCATAGACTACCCAAATGGATGGTGGTGCAGATGTTTTACAATGGGTTGGGGCCAACACTAAGAGTACGATTGATGTACCGTTGTAGGTTCCTTGGTTACCAAAACCATGGACGATGCCTACAACCTAATTGAGGAGATGATGATCAATGACTATCAATGGTTGGCAGAATCCACCAATCAAAAGAACCAATGGGGTAAGTTAGAGTCCAATGCCATTGCATCGCTACAAGCTCAGGTAAGCGCTTTAACTCACAAATTGGATTCCTTGAATGGTATCAACTTGAATGTTAGCCCTAAATCATCTTGTAATTATGTGGCGATTTTAATCATGTTTCCACTGATTGCTCATTTGAGAGTCCATTTCTTATTGTTTCGAGTGAACAGGTTAATTTTGTAGCAGCGCACATGCATGGAAATGTGCAGGGGAGACAAACCAATAACCCTTACTCCAACATGTACAACCCTTGGGGTGGTCAAAATGTGAGCATGCCACAGTTTCCACCAGGATTCCAGCAGAACTATCCCCCTCAGTAAGAGAAGACGAGCCCCTTAGAGACAAAAATGGACAAGTTTTTTGA
>JAOWBU010000798.1:0-20000 GCA_026212405.1 Petrea volubilis
GCCTTAGGAGGGTGCTTTATCAAGTTGAGCTCCTCCACCTCCATGTATTTGGAGGCAAGCTGCTGGATCCCCGCAATGGTTCAGGGGGCCTGCATGATGATGGCCTCCATGCAGCTCTCATTCTTCAGAGCCTGGTATAGTGCGTGTCTTACGAACTCAACGCCAACATCCTCCACCTTGAGGAGTTCATTATTGAATCATTCCATGAAAGCTCGCAGACTCTCTCCTTCTTTCTGGATGATCCCATACAAGTGAGTATGGGACAGTCTGGTAGATATCTTGGCAGCAAAATGGCTCATGAATGGGTCTGCCAGTTCTTCGTATGAAGAGATAGATTGTGGTTCCATCTTTTTGAACCATGTAAGGGCAATCCCCTGGAGGGTGGTTGAAAAGAGGCGAGCCCATACATGCAGGTTGCTGGTTGCTACCCCTACTACGTTCTCATAGTAGGTTAAGTGTTCCACCAGGTCTGTAGTGCCGTCATAGCGGGGCAGGCTGGTGGGCATGCGCTCATCAGGAGCTAAGCGGGATTCCGCGATCTCTAAGATAAAAGGGGACCTTTTCAACCGGTGGTTGTAGGGAGGCATGTATCGCGTAGCATCCACCCTCACACTTCTCTCCCTTCACGTCACCTGGATAGTTGCTCTATCTTAGTGTGCAATTCGCTGACCTGTTGGCGCATGCGGGCCAGCTCCTTCGATCCCTCCTCCCTTTGCAGGCGTGTACGGTAACCATCAGTCATGGACCTGGCAAGAGCGTCCACGGCGTTACGTCTGTGAGGGACCCGGCGGGTGACGCGATTACCGGACTCGGCAACCTCCTCCCTGTGGGAATGTTGGTGGCTCCCCTCATGTGGGGAATGACTCCGTGAGGGAGCGGGATGTTCACTGTGACGGGAGGCGGCGGGAGGCCCTACTTCTTTCGGTGATGGAGATAGTCCCACAGACAATAACCGGATCAGTGTTTGGTCATCGCAGGCCCCCAGCAGCTGCCTGACGCGGCTGATGGGGAGGGTGACCATATGCTCCGCCTGCTGCGTATCCGCTGCATGGGCCGGTAAGGGATCATGGGAGGGACCTACCCCGGGACTTGTAGGCGGTACGGGGGCAGTGTGCCCCTTGCCTTTATCTATCACGTTGATGGCTTCCCCTACCCGTTGAGTCACCTCTAGAGGGTCACGATTGCCCTTCTCCGATAAAGTTTCGAACATATGAGTTCGCCGCATATTCACCATGTTTCCTTCTCTTCTCTTAAAAATCACCTCTCAGACAAGATTAGGCCCTTCCTCTAGCGCCAAAATGATGCAGTTGGTTTTTGGTTTGACCACGTGTCGGGGTGTGATGAACTCCAGAATGATCTTGCTGGTGGCCCACCTATCAAAGAGGGAGGAACGCACGTGAGACTAGCCCCCGACGTAGGCTCTCCGACGCTCAAGTCAGTATTTGGAGAAGATGATGAATAGTGTGTGAGAAGCTCTTTTGCTTATTGAAAATGTGAGAATCTTAGGATTTTCCTTACCCTTGGGTGGAGAGCCAGTGGGGGTTTTTATATGAGAGTTAGGAGCCCGGATGTGACATGGTTAGTGGGGACCAGTCACTTTCATGATAGTAGTCATACCGACATGTGCCTTTTTTCCCCTCCATGATTCCTATTGGCGGCTGCTCTCACTTTTCATTAATGAAGGGCTTTATGGGCAATTAACGTGTATCTGGGGCATTTATGACCAAGGATTGTATTTATGACTTGGCATTTAATGCGCTGGAGGCTGATGGGATTGACCCATGTGCTACTGGGACGCGTTAGGTGGCGGTAAGTTGGACCTGCCAGTAATCGCCAGCTGGATGCCTCCCTGTTGGATGTCATGCCGTGTAACGGCTAAGTACGGGATCCCGTCCTCGATTCGAGTGCGTTCCAGGGCCCCCTCACGGCAATAAACTCCCTGTCCCTTTAAGAGTATGGCAGGATGCTTTCGAGGGCCGCGGGTCACCTCGATCCCCAAGATAGCATACTTGTGCCTTGAGAAGCTCTCAAGAGTGGCTAGCTTATGAGCTCTTTCGATAGTCATCATCATATCGAGGGCTTCAACTCCTCACTTAGGCATTTTGGAAACATTTACTGACGTGGCATAGTGAGATGCCACCTGACTCATCATTAACTCATCATTAGTCCCCCCACTCTTGATTGTGACGAGGACGGCAGCCTTCAAGAGTGACTTGATTGGTAGGATGTTAGGTGTCCTTTATGATTTTTGAATTTGAAATGCCATCAGCACACGGAAAGTCGCCTTTTTTCCCACTCTGACGGCCCACGTGTCTGCTTGGGAAGACATGGCGCGCCCCTGTCTATCAATTTTTGGCAGCCGAGGTGTCATAATGGTTGGTGGCGTTTCCTGTGTTACTTATAAATAGTGGAGGGCTTCACCCCAAATTGATTTTTCCTTTTATTCATCCCAAAGCATTCGTATGAGCGTTGGAAGCAAGAGTTCTCAAGGACGCCATTGTCGTAGTTCTCAACCGTTCATCTCCTCCAGGTGAACTCCTTTCTTTATTGTCTTTCTTAACACTTCCATCTCAGAAAAAAACCCTAGCCGCCATAGGTCCGAAACGAAAGATATTGGACGACTCAGATCCGACACCTGAGGACTTGGCGGCGGAGAGAGAGGTTCGCCTTCCTTCCCAGCCGGTTTCAGGCGCCGGGAAAAGTCACGCCGTAGAGGCCACAGGGGCGACCCAGGCCGGGGCGTCACAAAGTGGGGGCCTGAGAGGAGAGGCGTCGGGCAACGCACCAGAAAGAGCCCACCCTAGGCAGAAGAAGAAAGCACTGGGGCCCTCTAGAGGGGAAGCCGGGCCTAGTGGGTCTCCTGCCAAGAGCCCAAAGACACGGGGTGGCGGAATAGGCAAATTTCAGACTTCCTCTGTAAGGACCCGTATTCTCACTCCCATTATGTATAGATATATTTATATGTGTTTATTTTGTATTTATAGGTATTTGTTTTCATAATGTTAATACCTTGTGTTTCATGTTCGTTTTTCGCAAATGTACAAGTTAGGGTTATTTCTTGTCCTAGTTAAGCATCATATAAACTATATAATTCATGAAAATATATGTATACACACACACATATATATATATATATTTGGTTTTGTGTAATAAGATTTAGAAGATTTTGGAAAAACCTAAAGAAAGCCTAAAATTGCATTTTCTACCCCTAAATGATATTTTCTTCCATAAAAATGTAAAATAAGGAAACAACTTATAAATTTTCAGATTTGCACTAAGGGGGACATTTTTTTTAGGTATAGGAAACATAAAAATGTTTTATACTTGGTAGAAAATCACCCTCAAGTCTTCATCGCTCAAGTATTGATGACAATGTACAAGTGTATATACACTTGTATAATCCCTTCTAGATGTAGTTATACATGTATGGTCCAAATTAGCCTAGACTAACACTTAACCCAATTAGGCTTGTTAGTTGGACAGTTAGTTGGAAAGTAAGAATGATTAAGATTAGGACACAATCATATTTTAATGCTATCTCTCACACTATTAATTATAAGAAGTATTAGGCAAAGAAAACACAAAAACACCACCCACACACTCTTGAAAAACGTTCACACTCTCCCCCTCATATTCTTACCTTCATCTTTTTTCAATTTCATCACAAAATTTCAGCCACTTTCATCCTTGTACTTCCATACAACTCTTAAACTACAAGAAGAACCCCTACTACTAGAAGGTAGAAACCTTGCCTATGGCATAAGTTAGGGTTAGGTTTTTATGAAAGTATTAGCCTTATTTCTTCCCCATTAGACTCTAAGAGGTGATCATAAGTTGATTTCCATCTTGGGTCTTAGGGAACACAAGAGAATTTGGTCTTATGCTTATAGTGATTTTATGTGCATCTTACCCTTGAATTTCTTGAAACTATGCTGAAATTTTGCTTGCAATATGTTCAAATGATGCTTAAATTATGTATTATGATATTTGATACTTTGTTAATACTTCAATCATGTGTTAGAAGTTGAAACTTCATGTTTGTCAAGGTGAATTTTTAGTTCAAAGCTTGCTGGAAACACTATTCATAGTGCTGAAAAATTTGTTACAAGGCTGCAAATTCTTATTTTTGCACAACTGAAAAATCCGATTTTTCCAAACTCAAAACCTGTTTTATATGTTGTAATTCCAGTGTATAATAATCTGGAAAAACAATTTTTTCAAAGCTGTAAAGTTCGACTTCGGGGCCTGGAAATTCCAGCAGTCGCGCAATTAAGCGTTTTGTGTCGCAGTCTGAAAATTCCAAGTCTCGTAAGCTGAAAACTCGGAATGTTACTAACCAAAACTTTGTTTTATAACATTAGAAACATATTTGTGAAATCCCAGCAGGTTTTCGGCTAGAAATTCTGTGCTTACAAACTGAAATTTTCTGCTCGACGTAAATATTTGCAGACTCCGAATTTTCAGTTCGTAAAGGTTGAAACATATGTTCATTTATGTGAAAGCATACTGAAATTCTATAAAACTATGTGTTATACATGAAGTTTATGTGTGCATGATGGGCCCCAATATGAATAGGGGTGGATGTGGTTGAGTTTGGTCGGGCGGTGTCGGGCTTGCCGATCTTAAATTAGTTCTCGACCCTCCAACGTTGCCTAATCCCTTCTTGCATAGACGGAGTGTCTATGTACTGAAGTGGGTCGTAGGAAAATTAGCATATGCCCGGGATATGACCATCGGAGTGATTGGTCGGGAATTGGAGTGTTTGGTTGGAAAAATCGGCACGAAGTGATAAGTTAGCCACCGTCGAGGTGGAAGAAATCAAATGTGAAATTATGTGATTTATGTTCATAAATTTCTGTGATATTGTGCACAAACCTCACACGATCACCTTATGTTATATGCAAAGTTTCTACTCAACGTGTTGTTGACGTGTTTCATGTAATGTTTTAGGCAATCTTGAGCCGAACGGAGTTGCTAGCGAAGAAGACATAGGAAGACGGTTCGAAGCATTTGGCTAGTTATGCATGTTATAGGATCGAGGTTAATTTGTAGTCATGATCATGTAATAATAAACTTATGTGTACTTTTAGATTTTCGAATAAAAGTATGGGTTGGTTTTACTATTGTTTTAAAAAAGTGGCATGTTTGTGCAAAAATTATAAATCGGGTATTTTCATAATTAGCTAGAAGTATCAGGTCGTCACATCCTCACTCCCTCGGGACATTTCCAGCAACATTACGGCGGCAGAGATAGATAGAATCCCAGAGGAGTTTGGGGTTCCGTTTCCCGTTCATATGCCGGGCCCCAATGAGAATATGGTGGAGCCCCAAGAGGGGTGCGTGGCTTTTAACCTCCACCACTTCGAAGCGGGGTTGCGCCTGCCCCTCTCTCCTAAGGTTCGAAGGCTGCTGGAATTTGTCGGCGTCTGCCCTAGCCAACTGGTACCCAACTCCATCGTGATCATCATCGCCTTCGTGGTGATCATGAAATGGAGTTTATTGCCGTGAGGGGGTCCTCGAACGCGCCCGAATCGAGGACGGGATCCCGCACTTAGCCGTTACACGGCATGACATCCAACAGGGAGGCATCCAGCTGGCGATTACTGGCAGGTCCAACTTACCGCCACCTAACGCGTCCCAGTGGTACATGGGTCAATCCTATCAGCCTCGAGCGCATTAAATGTCAAGTCATAAATACAATCCTTAGTCACAAATGCCCCAGATACACGTTAATTGCCCACAAGGCCCTTCATTAATGAGAAGTGAGAGCAGCCGCCAATAGGAATCATGGAGGGGAAAAAAGGCAGATGCCGGTATGACTACGATCATGAAAGTGACTGGTCCCCACTAACCATGTCACATCCGGGCTCCTCACTCTCATATAAAAACCCCCACTGGCTCTCCACCCAAGGGTAAGGAAAATCCTAAGATTCTCACATTTTCAATAAGCAAAAGTGCTTCTCACACACTATTCATCATCTTCTCCAAATACTGATTTGAGCGTCGGAAAGCCTACGCTGGGGCAAAACCGGCTAGTCTCACGAGCGTTCCTCTCTCTTTGATAGGTGGGCCACCAGCAAGATCATCCCGGAGTTCATCACACCCCGACACGTGAATATAACACTTTGCTTTGAGAAATCAGTACACTAATCCTACCCTCAAATTTGATTTCTCAAATAGTTATATTGTAACAATATTGTGGTGCTTTGGCACTATCTATAAGAAGTCACTATGTTTCTCGAGGAACGGCTTTGAAGGAGTGAAAATTGAATTTCCTATAAGATCATTTCCTGTTATAAGGGCTTAGCACTCCATAGTAGTGAATATAACAGTTTCCACTTTCCTTTGCCCTATTCTGGAGCCATTGGATCAATTCTTTGATATGTGCCCGTAAGCTTGAACAAAAGATTAGATAATTATCCAGCACGCGTTCAGTACATCTATACGACCACGAGTAGCAACTAGCAATATATCTTTGTATTAGAATTTTACAAATTTTATATACATTCCAACCTTCCATTCTATTACTTGCATTTCCCCCTATGCTGGTGTTTAGCCAGAATGTTTGCACTTAGACTTTAACAGAAGAGTTTATCAATTACCATATTGCGTAATAATGTAGCACTGACTTAGGTCAGTCATCTCCTTCTTTGGTAATGACCTCAAGAGTAAGGTTGAGGAGTATCAATTATAACAAGCTTTACTCTTTCACTTAGTTCCTTCAGAGCCTCAGTATGTCAATTTAGGAGAATACACTTTCTCAAGGTCTTAACAAAACCAGCAAGCATTTCAGTGCATGCTTTGATACACTAGTACAGTTACAAGAAATAACTTTAGACTCTGTATGAAAACCTTATAGGTTTTGTACCCATGTAACATATTTCACTTGAAGAGCACCATGATACAGGTTCCAGTCCCATTCAAAACAATATACGTAACAAATACTTTGCAAACTCCTTTCGTATTTCAAGGGCTCCAACGTTTATGTCGTCTCATCCCTAACAATTGAACGACTCTTTAGTGCAATTCACTTTGCACAATAAGTACCAGTTATTCTTCTCTAGAAACTAACTTCATCATGTCACAATTATTTAGCTTCAATACTATAACCCCAAAGAAATGCTTCCTCATCTACACATTAGTTAAGTATTCGACATTCCGGAAGTAACAAAGTACAAACTGGTAGGCTGCCCCAGTCATACCTTGTCGCAACTTTCATGTCAAATATATATCCCAAACGAGCTCAATCCTTATCACTTAACTGGGATCAAACCTATTCCCCACTATTCCCATGTTCCACAGCCGAGGATCCTTTCCCGGTACGCTTGGGCATCACAACCCAAGCTCTGATACCACTTGTAGCGCCCTGGCTTGGGGTGAGCTAATTTGGGTCGGGGCACTATAGGACCGATGGTAGGATCTTTTTTGTATGATACCATACCACAAGATTCAATTATATGTATAGTTGGAGGTTGGCTATAGTGGGATTGGATTGGTGTATTGTCCTAGCCATGGGGTACACCTACCGTTTAACCGTAGTTGAGGTAGCTCCTTGACAAGGGAGGCATAAGGATTACAGTTATATTTGATCTATTTTGGGTAGTCATAAGGTTGGGGACAAGTAAACTCATCTCACCATTGCATATTCAGAACACATTTTTTAGCATGGTATTTTCAATACTTGTTTCAAGTAATATTCTTTTGATTGCATTTAAAACTAATGTTTCTCTATTTTAATGTTTTCTATGGTTTTATATATATATATATATGTATGTATATTTGGCCTCACTAAGTCATTTTTGAGTGCATCCATATTTGTTATGGATTGGTATTATTTATATGGATTGGCACTATTGATGTGATCAACACAATCAATGTGGATTACTACAATCCTAATTTCAGTGAGAGTAGAATTACTAAGTGGGAATAGGACTCTACAACTTCGGGATGCCTATAAATTGGGGGCTCTCCCATGGAATTATTCACTTGAATTCAATACAATTCCGTAGAATTCATTCTCCCTACACTCTCTCTATTTTCTCTTTTCTCTAGAAAATATTTGTCTATGCATTCATTCTTGGAGTATAACCACTAGTTTTCCTAGGGTTTAAGGTGTGCAAAATGTGAGAATCACTCTAGTAGTAATCCATCAAGGGTGAGCAAGGCATGTTCGTGATTCAATCAATGGACGGCTAGTAGATGAATCAGATCCAGGGTTCGCAGATCGACAATTCCGCTGCATATTAGGTACTTGACCTGATCCACGCAATTTATTCGTTTATGTGTGATAAATTCCAACAAATATAAAAAAGGAAAAGAAATGAAGAACAAGTTGTTTTGGACAATTTTCCATAGTTGCTAAGATAATTGTGCATACCTTATTTCCACACTTGTCAAATTCAATTAACAATTGCAAGAGAGAAGGTTCAATGGCCTTGCATTTCCGCAAATATTTCATATTTATTTTGTCTATTTTTGCATTTTTCAATTATTTTGCATGTGTGTCCATGCACGTAATGTCATATTTCACCTCTTATCTAGCTTGTTCCAAGGCCTTGTTAAGAAAATTTGGCTATTAAAGTCTATCACAACTTAATCATTTATTTAGTGAATCACAATGATGTACTCGAAAATGGAGATTTTTTAGCTGGTCTTAGTTTATATGAGGATATGTTAGATGAAATTTGTTAACTTTGTAACCTTGGAAAGTTTTTGAAATGGGAAATCAACCCGCTTACACATGACAATAGTGCATTCATCAGGACATACTCTTTTACTGTGTAGAATTTACAGTATGTAAGCAACATAAAAAACTAGACATCCAAACCCTTCTTACAAATAAGGGCGAATTACGTTTACCTCCCCTGAGGTATGCCATATTTACAAAAAAACCCCGACGTTTGGAAAATTACAATTATCCCCCTGAATTGAGGGGGTAATTACAATTTACACCAAAAAAGCAATGAACTACCAAAAATACCCTTCTAAAAATAAGACTAAAATTTAACCACATTGAAAGGACTATTTTGCCCTTCAGATGATTTCTTGTCACTTTTTTCTTTTATTTTTTGATTTCTTTTTCTCTATATTACTGTTATTATTATTTTTTAAAAAAATGAGAACCCCCCCTCCCACCTACCAGCCCTCCCTCTCCCTCTCCCCCGCTCCCCCCCACCAGCCCGCCATCTCTCTCTCTCTCTCTCTCTCTCTCTCTCCCTCTCTCCTTCCCTCCACCACCCCCTCCCCCAATGGTTGCTGAACTGGAGGACCCGCGACGGCGACGGTGGCGGAAGGCAGACCGGCGACAGCAGAAGGGCGGCGCAGGACGGTGGTTGGCGGCGGCGCTCTCCCTCTCTTCTCAATTCCTCCCCCGCCCCGCCCATCGCGATCCCTGCCCCCCTCCCCTGTCCCCTCTCGATCCTGCGACAGTCGCCGGCGGCGCGCGGATGGTGGTGGGTGGCGGCGGTCCTTTCTCTCTCTCTCCCCCCTCCTCAATCTCTCCCCCACTTTCGATCTTTGCCCCTCTCCCCTTTCTCCTCTCGATCTCTGTCCCTATCCCCTCTCCCCTTTTGATCCTGCGGCGGCAGGCGGCGGCAGAGGCGGAGGCGTGGCGGCGGCGGACCAGAGAAGAAGAACAGAAAAAGAAAAGGAAAAGGAAAAGGAAAAGGAAAAGAAAAGAAAAGAAAAGGAAAAAGGGAAAAAAGAAAAAAGAAAAAAGAATTTATTTAATTATATATAATATATAATATATATTATAGTTTTTTATATTTATAAAAATAAAGTTTATAATATTATAAGATTTAATTTTTTTAAAAAATATTTAAATATGTATAATATTTTAAAAATGGAATATATATATATATAATATAACAAGAAATCATCTGAAGGGCAAAATAGTCATTTCAATGTGGTTAAATTTTAGTCTTATTTTTAGAAGGGTATTTTTGGTAGTTCATTACTTTTTTGGTGTAAATTGTAATTAGCCCCTCAATTCAGGGGGGTAATTGTAATTTCCCAAACGTCGGGGTGTTTTTTGTAAATATAGCATACCTCAGGGGAGGTAAACGTAATTTTCTCTTACAAATAATTGCTTTCTCAATTTGAAGTTTAGATTAGAAAGTTACAATTCTTTGAATTTCCAACAAGTGTATGGAACCTTATATTCAAAAAATGAGCTTGAGTTGTGGGATCCCATTTTCACCTCAATATCCTCGGGGCGTTTTTTATTTCTCATATGGTATTGGAGTAGGTATGGTACGTATAGTTGCTGTGGAAGTTGGGGACTCTGAATTTTGAAGTTTGATTTGTGATAATATGTTGGAGAAGTAAGAGTGTTCAATATCAGTCCCTTCGTTTGATTTTGAATCCAATTGTGTATCTACAAGGTAAAAGACGAAATTACCATTTATTAAATTTTATTTTGATAACTGTAGCAAATAAATAGCCACCTCACGAAGACGTCGTTTCACTAGGATTAGAATCATGTTTCTCCTAAATTATGACCCCTGCCACGATCTTTTTTTTTTCTTTTCTTATTTTTAATTTTCTTTTCACTTTATTTTCCAATCAAATATATCAATGATTGTGGCATTCCAATTAGGCTTCTTTTCTGACACATTGAGCAACCTGTCGTTTCGGATTTCATTACAACTTTGTTCGATGTATTTTGGGTGTGTAGGTGTTGTGTCCTCAGTGTTCAAACTAATAAGCTGAGTCCATATAGTCAGCAATATTCCATTTGGCATAGAGCTTCGTTAGTCTCAAAGTCTTTTGTGGATAAAAAGGTCAAAAAAAGTAATTTACATATGGAACGTTTGTGTATATTGTTAAAAATTTTTGTGTAAGTGAGATGGGTTGTTTTGTCAATTTAGCTATATATAGAGTGTGGGTGGATACTTCATTCACTAGAGCAACTCATGTATAATCAAGTTCTCTAACAAAGAAAATGTCAACCTCTAATCCCCTTTCACAATTTGCATTCTTCTACCATGTGCTTTGGACTTAGGAAATGGACATGGAGTTCATAACATAATTGAGACAAGCAGCAGATCATTACCAAATTCTAATTCGGCGCACTAATCAAAAAGTGTTTCGAGTTGCCATCAACGCTGTCAATCAGAAGTATGGAAATTTCTTCACATATGATGATGCGTATGAACACTATAAGAAGCTTCAATTCTATCATAAGATATTTAATTTCATCACAACACTCCTCGATGTCGATTATAATCCCTAGACCAAACAAGTTATCGCAACAGATTATATGTGGGATAACATTACAATGGTATGTTTAGTTTTCTAAATTTCACATTACAAAATCAATTCCACATCAATCATTCCTAATCTCAATCAACTTATTTTAAGTACTAGCTTAATTGGTTAAGAATATGTAATCATTTTCACAACTTGGGTACACGTACTTAAGCACCATGTGTGTTTGTAGAAATACCCCGATAGAGGGGTCAACATGCGTCGTGGTGAGCCTCAATGGGATTACATGCTGATGATATTTGGACTCACTTGTCCAAGTCCTCCTTTGCGAGGAAGAAATGTGATCCAAATCTTAGATAACAACAACAATTGATAAGTTAAAATTCTTGCATAATATATATATATATGTGTGTGTGTGTGTGTGTATTGCACTGGCATCTAAAATTGGTTTTACTTGTAAACATATGTGTATCTTTTGCAGAAAATTTAATACAAGTATCAATTCACATTAGCATTCAATTTGGGATAAGAATTTGAGAAGAAACGTGAAGATTCATGGTTTCCTAGTGCATGATATTAAAAGTCACGCTTGTCGCTAAAACAATTTACAGAAAAAGAAAGGATCGACATTGAAAAGGTTGGCAAGAGTTCACGTACATTAATTCAATCTCACAAAAAAATAATAATAATAAATGAAGACTTGGCCATGTTGGCCAAGATTGGATAACATTCATAATAGACATGAAATGCCAATTTGATATTGGCATTAAAAAAAAATTATATATATATATATATATATTTAAAGTGTGAACACTCAACTAACATGGCCGAGAGTTGGTCACCACAATAAATGGCATAATGACAAATGCCATTTTATCCCTTGAAAATAAAAAAATAATAATAAATGGGTGAATACTTGCCTAGCCGAGAGTTGGAAATGAATTTAATGCCATTAAATGGCATTTTATGCCAAAAGTTTCTAAATGTTAGAAAACAAAAAAAAAAACCACAAAAATGTTAGAGAATGGATGAAGATCAGCAACTAGACTTCTGGTTATATTCAAATTGCCATTACACTGAGGGCCAAGATAAAACAACTTTTACTTGTCAGTTATGGTGCATTTGGTTATAGAAGAATGCCTTTTGGTCTTTATAATACACATGCTACTTTCAACAATGGTTGTAGTTACACCTGATTGGACTCTTCCTTTTGAACTCACTTGTGATGCCAATGATTATGTGATAGGAGTAGTACTTGGTGAAAGAAACAATAAAATTTTTCATCCAATTTACTATGCTAGTCACACCCTCACGGGACCTCAACAAAAAGTATGCAACAACTAAGAAAGAGTTCTTAGCTGTTATTTTTGTATTTGATAAACTTTACTCATATTTAATTGGTTCTAAAGTTATTGTTTACACAAATCATGCAAATTTAAAATACTTATTGGCAAAAAAAGATGCAAAGCTTCGATTGCTCAATGGATACTTCTATACGTCGAGAATTTGATGTAGAAATTTGTAATTAAAAGGTGACAACAAATCTCATGGATGATCATCTTTCTCAATTCGAGAGTCCATTGAAAGAAAAGAACGATGTCATTGATCAATTTCCTAGTGAAAAATTTCTTTCTATATCTTCTATTTCAAATATTGCCTCTATTTCAAATGCCCATTGGTTTGCTAATATTGCTAATTCTCTTTGAGGAAATAGTATACCCAATCATTTGTTTTATTAGCAGAAAAAGAAATTATTTTCTAATATGAAACACTATTTTTGGGAAGATCCTTGTCTTTTCAAAATTTGTGGTAACCAAGTTATTCAAAAATGTGTTCCAGAAGAGTAATTTCAGAGCATCGTGCAACACTATCATGATAGAGAGGCAGACGGTCATTTTGGAGCAAACCACATAGCAACAAAAGTACTACCGTTAGGTTTTTATTGGCTAACCCTTTTCAAGGATGCCCCCTCATATGTTGCTGCATGTGATAAGTGTCAAAGGACCGGTAACATTTCTAAGTGAGATAAAATTCCTTTGAATAATATACTTGCTTGTGAAATTTTTGATGTTTGGGGTATGGACTTTGTGAGTCCTTACCCCCAATCATATTCAATGAGTATATTCTTGTGGTAGTTGATTAAGTCTCTAAATGGGTGGGCACTATGGCAACAAGAACAAATGATGCCAAAGTAGTTCTAAAATTGACTGAAAAATATTTTTACATGTTTTTAACTCCTAGGGCAATCATTAGTGAGAGTGGAAAATCTTTTTGCAACACCTGAGTTAGAGCACTTTCTCAGGAAATATGGGTTAACTCATAAAGTAGGCACTCTATATCATACACAAACAAGTGATCAAGTAGAGGTATCTAATAGGGAAATAAAAAGAATTTTGAAAAAAGAAATGTCAATGCCTCTCGAAAAGATTTGTCACTTAAACTTGATGATGCTTTATGGGCTTATAGAACAATGTTTAAAACCTCCATTGGTGCTGCCACATAGGCTTATTTTGGAGAAGAATGTCATCTTCCTTTCGAACTCGAGCATAAAGCATTTTGGGCAACTAGGCTTCTTAATTTTGATCAACATGTTGAAGGTGAAAAACGACTGTTACAACTAGTTGGACAAGCTGTACTTCAACACTTATGAAAATGAAAAACTATACAAAGAACAAGCAAAACGTTGTCATGATAAACAAATCATCATGAAGGATTTTGCCTCGGGAGATCAAGTTTTGCTTTACAACTGCCGACTTCGCCTTTTTCCAAAAAAATTACGATCACACTGGACAAGGTCTTATACAGCTGTCAGTATTTCACCTTTCAACACCATTGAAATTCGAGATGAAAAAAATAATGAAGCTTTCAAAGTCAAGGGTGCTCGATTGAAACACTATACCAATGGAGGGTTTGACCCACAGTTCTCCTCCAACAGTTTGCATGAACATTGAAGAGAGCAAGAAGTCAAGTTGAAGAGTGTTAATTAGAACTACCTCTCTCACTTCATCTTTAACAAGTAATGTGTAATGATCCGGTATTCCTTATTATTTAAATAATTTATATGAAATCTTATGCTTCTTGTAAATGTTATTATTACATGTTATTTTTACATTTTAGTTTGGTTTTGAGATTAATGTACAATTTGAACGGAAAAGTACTAATTTTCGAATTTTGATTACCATTCTTGGAAAATTCATCTATTAAATACTCATTAGTTTTCAAAAATAATATAAATAAGTATTCTAGACATTTATGCATGGAGAATATGCAATTTGGAATAAATTACTTGATTTTCCAAATTTTAGACAACTTTGATATTCGAACACAATTTTCGAACTTTCTATGTCCTAGATTGCAATTTTCGAAAATATAAATAAAACATTTTTCATTTCTGGGAATTATGCATATAATTTCAGATTTATAAAGATTAAATTTCATAATTTTGGAATATTTCTAAATTAATTATGAAGTTTCGGATTTTATGCCCTAAAACCCCTAAGAAATGCGTAAATTGTATTTTCTACCCCTAGATATTATTTATTTCCCTAATTATATATAACACAAGAAAATAACCTACATTTTCAGATTTAAAAGAGGGGTGGACGAATTTTGGGGAATTTTGGGAGAGAAAATAGAAAATATTAAATACTAGGCATGTATTGAGTCTTATCCACCAAACTTGCCAAATACAATTTATAAATACACTTGGCATACACCTTCTGAAGTATGAATACATATTTGGTCCATGGTTAAAGTAGAGCCACACTTAAGCTACTTAGACCAAATACTTGGCTAATTAGGGTAATAATTAGAAAATGACTTAAAGCTATTTTAATGCTATGTCTTGTTATTAGTATATATGTAATATTACTTGAAAAAATACCAAAAACCACACACACACCCTAAAATCCGGCCACACACACACACACACACACTTCATTCCTCTTGTTTTCATTCAATTTTCCTAATATCCTTCAAGTCTTGAAACCCTCTCACCCCTTCAAACACCCTCCCTACTCCAAACCCTACAAAGAAAGAAAGAAAGAAAGACATATTAAGGTAGAAATTTGCCTATGGTATGAGCTAGGGCTAGGTTTTCTTAATCTATTAGCATGTTATCTTCCCTATAAGACCTAGGATGTCACCACAAGTTGGTTTCCATCTTGGGTTTAAGGGATTTCAAGATGTGTTGGTTATATATGTGAATATGATGATTATGATGTTGCTTTGAGCATGTTTGGTTAAATTCTTGAATAAGCATGTTGAAATTGTTGTAATTATGCTATGTTATTATGTTTTATACCTTGTTATAGTCTTATTTGTGTTATTTATATGTTATAAGCTAAAAAAATTTTAAGGTTCCAAGGCTGAAATTTCGAGTTGCACACATGCTGGAAATCACTGTTCATACAGAAAACTTTGTTCCCAAAGGGGAAAAGTTCAATTTTCGCACTGCTGGAAAACGAAACAATTTCCAACGAAAAACCTGGTTTATATACTATAAATTCAATGTAGAATAAGCTGTAGAAACAGGTTTTTAAAAGCTGGAGGTTTGGATTGCGAAAGCTGAAATTTTCAGAAGTTGCGCGCTAAATCGTTTCGCGTCGCAGTCTGAAAGTTTCAGGTTTCGTGAACTGAAAATCCAGAAATTTATACTCTAAAAGTCTATTTTACAACCTTGTGAATATATGTGTGGATTTTCAATAGATTTTAAGTTGGAATTTCAGTAGTTGAAAGCTAAAAATTTCAGTTCGAAATTGTAAAAGTCGATTTCGTAAAAATGTGAATTTTTGGTACTTTGTGCTGAGTTGAGCTGAATCAGTTAGTTTGTGATGAAATTGTGATTTGTATGTGTTGGAATTATGTGTGAAAGGGCCCTATACGTGTTCGGTGTGGATGGGGCTAGAGTTTGGCCGAGCGGCAATGGGCTTGCCGGTCTTAAAACAGTTCTCGCCGGTCTTAAAACAGTTCTCGCCATCCATGTCCTATTCCTATCTTGCATGGACGGAGTGTTCCATGTATTGGTTGTGGGTCGTAGGAAACTGGCATAGTCTCGAGACATGACCTCCGGTGTGTTTGGTTGGGCACCAAGATTGGTTGGAATTGGTGCAAATATTGTGATTGCATTACGGCACGGCGAGATAAGGTAGCCGCCCATCGAGGTGGAAAACGGTAATAATGTGTTGGAATGTGATGCTCTTGTGAGCTGAAATTGATGTGTTTATCAAGAACTGAAATTTCTATGGTTTTATGTGTGGTTTTATGTTCTTTTTTGACAATATACAATTTCACACAATCACCTCATGTTCTATGCGAATTTCTACTCAACATGTGTATATGTTGACATTGCTTTCTATTATGTTTTTAGCCAGATTTGAGACATCAGAAGATAGGACCGAGGAAGATGTAGGAGGACGCTTCGAGGCTTTTAGTTAGTTATGTATATGTTGTGTCTATGTAATAAACGAATTATGTAAACTTCTCTTTTGGAATATTAGTACATATGTTTGGCTTCATTACGTTTATCCTAGCATGTTTTTGTGAGATGGTTATAAATAGATGTTTTCATAATTAGCTTGGGGTTTCGGGGCGTTACATAATGTTGGTACACTTAATGTAAGTGTATAATAAAAAAATAATTTAAGTTAATAACATACTAATTTTTTTTGGTAGTATCTATATTATAAAAATAGTATTAATTATTTTTAATAGATTTATAAAATTAGTAATAAGTTAAAATAAAATAACTTAAAACAAAAAAATAAGAAAATAATTACAAAAAAAATTAAAAATAATAATAACACTGAGGAGTAGCGGGAGTTAAAAGAGCATAGAGAGGGGAGAGAGGGAGGGGGAGAAAAAGAAGAAAGAGAAAATAAAAAAAAACGTGTAAGATGAGAGAAGATGGAGGAGAGAGAAAGTAAAAAAAGAAAAAAAATGAAAAAGAAATTGACAGACCAAAAGAATGAACAAATCAAATATAGTTACTGTAACTGATCCGTACTTCATTAGCTATATCTCGAATGTTATACATAAAAGTTCTTTTATTTAATCATACATGATAGAGCATTGAAAACATAACAACGATCATTTTCTTTTCGAAGTACAAAACAACGAGTAACTAATTCTTCACTTCATAATTCCCTATAGTATCGCCTGCTATATCCTTGCAAACTTCTTCCCCTAAAATAACGTACATAGAATAGATCAACATCACAGTTGAGTAGAAATTTTAACCAAATCATATAAGATGATAGTGTGTGCATCAAAGGCATATAAGCACATTATATCACATATTTTCACATTCTTTTAACTTTGGATCACAATTAGTGATTTCAACTTCCTTATAACTCCCAACACATTTCTCCTTTCCTACCTTATTCTCCAACAATATCAATTCCTACCTTATTCGCCGGTGGTCGCATCTCGAGCATACGTCAAATTCCTACGACCCACTTCAGTACACGAAACACTCCGTCCGAGTAAGGTGGGATTAGGACCAGGGATGGTGAGAACACATATTAAGATCGGCAAGCCCGTTGCTGCCCAACTGAACTCTGCCCCATCCCCACCGTAACACATCGGGGCCCGGCATGCCCAATTAATTTTTCACATAAACATATGAACATACTTTTGCACATAGAAAACTTAATTTCAATTAAACATGATAAGAATATAAAATATATTAGAACATAATTATATCTAACTATATGCAAGCATAATGACATATGATATGAACATGAAATAGATGTTTATAAATAAGCATGGAAAATAATAATTGTAAATTGAAATTTTAACATGCCTATACTAAAAATCATATAATTTGGAAAAAAAACCTCTACCTTAGAAAACTAGTCTCCCTAGGGAAACGATATATGTATATATATGTGTATGTATTTGTATATGTGAAGAGGGTTTCAAGAAGGTAATATATTTATATATATATATATATGTATTCCCGTGTGTGTGTGTAAGTGTGTTTGTGTGTGGGCTGAAAAAAGGGAAGATGAGGCCTCTATTTATAGTGTTTTCAACTAGATACAAGATTATTATATGAAAATATCATGTTGCATTTAATGGACCCTTTACAACTAGGCTTATACATTAAATGTGATCATACACATGTGAGTCTATTATGTCCACATGTTAACCCTAGTTGTTTTTATGTGTTAGTCTAATGTTGTAAGGTGTTAGTCTAGTTTTACATGATTCTTACAAGTATTCCTACCTTAATTCCTAGCCATACATATGTATCAATACATATGTAAGATTCATAAATTTGTATAGTTAGGTGTAAAGTATCATTAATTAGAGAAAATGACATGAAGATGACATTGTATACCCCCATATATATTTATGCACGAAAATTATATATGTATTTTTATAAAATATAAACTCATATGTAGGTATGTATATATATACTCGAATATATACATATATATTTATACTAGTATTTGTTATACACATATTTGTATATATATGTCATAAAAATAAAATAATGCCTAATATATTTCAAAATATAAATAATCTAAATACAATGTATATAATCGGCCACATATGTATGTTTTTGTATCTATATTTTTGGCTTATATGTGTTAGCATATTCCTAAAATATCACATGATTTACATATAAGATAAAGGTCACATAAACGATCATATAATCATGAAATAATAATATAATTAATGTTTTAAAATAACAAGAAGTACCGGGTCTTTACAGTTACTAAAGGGTGCTATCATTTTATATAATTGTATAGATTATTATTATTATTATTATTATTATTATATTATTATTATGTCCTTAAGTATTATTTACTTGACTGTTTTAACTTACTTTTGTGTGCTTTATGCAAATATTAAAAGACCAACAAAAAATCATAAAAAAAATTATAAATTTCAGGGGAGCATTTCACACAAACCCAACCCTCTTGAGATCAACCCACCGGCCCACCCTCCTTTTTCCATCTCTCTTTGCTCTCGCCACACTCCTCTCCTCCGCCCCACGCCATCTTACCATCGGCTATGCACCACCAACAACCGAACACCGCCTTCCATCTCCTATACTCCCATTTGTTGCCATCGTTGTTCGATCCAGATTCAGATTGTCCTTCCCTACGGTCAAGAATTTTGTATCATTGTTGGTACCATCAAATTTCACACGTCGTTGGCACTAATGACAAGCTTTTACATTTTGTTTGCTATTTTCTTTTTTACATTAGTTTATGTATATTATATAACTCATATGGTTGAAGCCCTTTTATATCTAATCAGTGTGGTTATGATCATTAGTTATTCAAAGCTGTTACATTTGCCTTTTGGTGTTTGATTATTTCAGTGATTTTCGTCAATTTTTTTGGTGTAGGTACGCGAACATCCCGACGAGAAAGCACAATTTGATCAAATCCCCACAATTCGAACATTCAGGGAATTCATATTTTTCTTTGCTCTTACTTGTTTATCACATTGAGGATAATGTGACATTTAAGTGTGGGGGGATATTTTCACTTGTTCTTAATATTGTACAATTTGTTTGGGGGGAGAGGGGGGTATATTTTTTCTATGAAATTTATTGAAAAAAAAAACAAGTAAAAAAAATCTAAAAAATTGTGCTTATATGGAACATTTTTTTGGACTAAAAGGCAAACTTGAGTTTACAAAATGACAACATTCGCTTATACTTGTTTCGAATTTCATTTTGTATTATGGAGCCTTGCCATCGTTCGTTGAATTTGATTGCGTTTATGCCTATTGAAAATCTTGAATTTTTCGGTTGAAGTTAGAGTTTGAGT
>JAOWBU010000798.1:22500-25000 GCA_026212405.1 Petrea volubilis
GCTTTGAATTATACAAGTTGTTATTTTATTTATAAAATTATGTTTTACTATTTTTAATGCTTTTTATATTTAAAATCGTTTATTAATTGTGGCAAGGTTTCGAAGAGAGAAGTTGCAACTTAATACATATTGTTAAATATAAATTGATTCTAGTTAGGATCATTTATGTATGAGACTGCCCGAAGAGGGACCTTGGAAATTTATGATTTTGTCAACTAGTAGTTTGTAAAACATATTATTAATTGAAAAATTAGTGTGGCCCATGTAGGTTATTTCCTAAAAAATCCACCTATTTGTAACATATTCAAGGTACTCAATGCATTTTAAAATAAACTAAGCTAGATTAGTGCAACAAAAGGGTAACTGAAATTAGGAAGTTTTAAAATAGTTAAGGTTTCTCGAGAATGGTCAATTGAATAAAATAGAATTTTGCCACTTTATAAATAAATTTTTACTCAAACTTATATTTTTCAATTCCCTAAAAATAACATGGGTGAAGGTAAAATTGATCCCTCGCGCTCTTTTCTTATTCGAAGTTTCCTCTTAAATTCTATTTTTCTAAATTGTTTTTGAAATTATATTTTTATGTTATTTAGTCAAAAACACAACCAATCTTTTAATTATTTTCTCAAATAATATAAAGATTTGATAAAGTTAATTGTTTATTTTTTATTAGTTCTCGTGTGAATGATACTTTTTTATCACTTTATTACTTGAACGACTAGTACACTTGCTATAATCAATCTCAGTCACATCAACAATAGTGGACAAAACTCTTCTTGTGGAAGCATCCCCACTGAACAGCCCTCAATCGGATCTTCTACTAGAATGAGTTAGAACCTTTGGATGAATTTGAAGTTGTGGGTAGTCAAGAATTCATCAATAACTGATAAGACTAAAATTTACGCAATTTTTGATGAGTTTTTATGTGCATATGTGGTATAAAGTTTCACTAAGTTTAGCTATTCATTAAAAGAAATATATTAAAACTTAGAATAATCCATAA
Source organism: Petrea volubilis (assembly GCA_026212405.1). NCBI lineage: Eukaryota > Viridiplantae > Streptophyta > Magnoliopsida > Lamiales > Verbenaceae > Petrea > Petrea volubilis. Next base: position 23,507 of record JAOWBU010000798.1, read on the forward strand.
AATAATTCAATGGTTAAAAAAAGGGCAATAAAAACATGAATTTACAAGTTGAGAATAGGCAACATGGCATAAATATGCAGCACCTAACACCCTAATACAAGAATAACAAAAGCCAGCAGAACGAAACAATCAGGGAGGTTCGTTTGAAACATCAGTTTGGTTTGGACAAAATGAACGACTTGCCTGTTTCATGTGAAACACCCAATTCGAAAGACCAAAACTGGCAGAGAAAAATTAGCAAACAAAATAGTTCACCGTTTTTGTTCGAAACGACCCTTTGACTAGTTAGAACAGCCAAGCCAATTGTTCTTCCACGCCCGTACCGACATTTTTGACTAGGTTTTAAGACGAAACACCTAGACCATTTCGATTTGCACGGCTGTTTGGTTGGATCGACTTCTTACTCTAGTTTTATAAAAAGGAGTCTTTTACTTTTAAAAGGGGGTGCAGAGCTAGGAGTAGAAAAGGACGTCAATGAGCAGCCAAAATTAGAGATTTCAGCTAAAAATTTGTTAAAGGATGCCATTATTTGGAGATTTTGAGTTGCTTCCTCTCAACAAGGGCTCCTATCTAGTTTGATTTACATTTCAATTCATGTTTCTATTCATTTGTGTTGATTTCAATTCAAATATGTCTAACTAATTTTGTTTTTAGGGCTTTTGGTAGAATCTTGAGATGAATTTCATAGTTATTTGAATGCTTTGGTATTTGATTGTTCTTAATCCTATCTATATTTCAAGTTTAAATTTCTTGTGAATTTCTGGTCAATATTTGCAAGTTGTGAGAATTCATATTCTAAATCGAAAGATTGTATATAAAATCTGACTATTTGATATATGGACATGAGGAAAGCATGATTTGAAAATAAACATGCTCTTATGCAATCATTTGATTGATATGTGTACCAAGTCCAGCATGTCAATTAAAATGATTCTTGAAATTAAAGAGTTATGAATTTTGTGTGTGATCATGCAAATAGACGCATAGGATTCAATAACACACTTCTTCTACTTCGAAAGAAGATTTCAAATACATTAGTGAATCAGATCGTGGGATAATGATAATTTAAATATCAAGGCTTATTTGACACTACATGAAGGAATTCGATTGATGAAGTTTAAGCCCTGTCTTTTCCTAATTTGTTTTTATCCTACATTGTTCAAGTTGTATTGTAATCTTGTTGTATTTCATTAACTCTTATAAAAAAAAAATACGGAACCTAAACAATAGTGAAATTACAAGTTTGGTACTTGGTAACCTTTATTCCAAAGATGTAAAATGGGTTGGACCAATCCACGAACTCGGTGGCCCAGCCCGGTCCCCATGAACAGTCAAAGGTGGGCTGGGCCGATTCAAGGGTGTTGTTATGGGCTCCTATTGGGCTTGATGGAGATAGCTCAACCCAGCCTGGCCCAAGCCCATGAAAGCCCGAAACCAAGCCTGGGCCTGGCCCAATCCCATTATATTTATTTATAATATATTTTTATATATTAA
>JAOWBU010000799.1:0-25000 GCA_026212405.1 Petrea volubilis
ATACATTAATGCATTCCACATCACAGCCACCAAGGTTCATGCACGGGGCTGTGTATTGTAAGAGTGTAGCAGAAGATGCTACAAGTTAGGTTACAAAGGATTCATATTGGCTCGAGCCGGCCACAAATTTTGACATTTGTGTGCCAACCTTCCCCCTCGAAGCATGCGGGGCAAGTTTTGAAGCCTTTGCATCTAGATATATCGACTGAAAACGGGCATAAATTAAAAACAGCACACTTAGAGAAAGATTCTTACTTGCCCCCAGCGACAAGTCCTTCAGCGGCTTTCTCTAAGAAAGCCTGAACCCTTTGACTTCCCTTTGGGGCAATTCCAATTTTTTCGAGAGCACTCACCTATAATGACCGATATCCAAGAAAAAATTAAATTCAACACAAAAACAGAAGACAAATGAGACAATAAATAATTTGTATACAAGGTAGATGTATGAATGTCACCATATTTCTGGTAAAAAAACGTCCAATTGCGGTCAAACGGAAACTGCTGAGAGAAAAGTGACTTGTATCCATGGGCAAGTACCATGGGACAGGCGAGTCCACTGCGAGATCCTTCTCCCACACGACCTTTAGCAGGAAGTAAATCCAATTTATCTCATTTTACAATTATCCAGAGAAAATAAATAAATAACAAATAAGACTCAAAAGAATGCAAGATTTTGGTACTCACTTCAAAACCAGCTTTCTTAACAGCTTCAAGGCATTCGCGTGTTAGTCTAATGTCCGGGAGGCCATTACCTAGTTCGATTTCTGCCTGCGAAACAGTAATTTTAAATCATGCCGAAGCATTATGACCAAAAGTTGCATTCAGAGGGGATTATCACCTTAATCTGCTGGTGTTCTTTATTATTAGGGTCATAGGCATCGGTCATGCACCACTCATATGCGGCAAAACACTGGCCAGGTTTCAATACCCTGTATATCTCCTTGTAGCAGCCAACCTGAAGAGCAAAAGAAAAGGTCAAGTTAAAAAGAAAGGTACAAAAGGCATTATTATTAAAAAAATTTGACATGTATAGGCGAATGATAAGAAGGTTTAAATTTACGTACTGCATCTGGAGCATGGCAGGTGGCTTCAATTGCATACACTGCATCAAAGCTATTATCAGGGAATGGCATCTTCATGAAATCGGCCTGCAGGGTTACTTGGCAATATTAGAAAAGAGAGAGATTAAAAATCAGCAAGGAACAAAACTTAATTCCCCTAAATTTTTACTGACTTTAACAAAATCGCAAGTCCGATCCACTCCAGCAAGCTTGTTTAGTACCTGAACCATAGATAGAGAGAGATAATAAAGACGTACTCTTGAGAGCAAAAGCATTTAGAGTTAGCAGAAAGATATGCATAGGGCTTAATGATATGAAATCATATTATAGAAATGAATCTGACACCATTTTTTATAACCTCGCAGAAGCGTATTCTTTGGAAATGAAAACATCAAACCATTTTTATAGAAATGATATGAAATCTGAGGTTCGGTGACAAAAACAGAACCAAGAAAACTGCAATTCTCAGCAACTATGCAGATTTGGGAGTGCAACATCAATTTCAGTCAGAAAGATCCGACAATATCGTATATCTATTTAATATTGTTGTCCAACAACAAAAGAAACAAACATATACCTTTCCCCTAGATATCTGGTATTCATTGTTGTTGAGACCTGTGATCGATGTAGAACTGCAACATTTCAGTGCAAAGTAAGGATCTGAAAGAGCATTCAAAGTGACAAAATACATAGATGTTGATGTACAGAAACACTTCCTAAAATGCCCACAAATCTTTGAACAAGCTAACTATATCGGAAAATTGGTCAGTCATATTGTAAATTGGGAGTGTACATATTTAAGATATATCAAAATGAACGCATAACCAATACATAAGTAACAACTGAATGAACAAACTTCTAATTTCACCTGAATCGAGCAATTTCTCTTAATGGTCCACCAATTCCACATCCTACATCCAAGACCTACAGACATGGCAAAAGCTCAAAAAACCAATTCAAATCATGGAAAAATTTAAGTCTAAGATAGCTCCAAAAGGAACCCCGCAATACCTTTTGTCCTGGTCTCATGCCAAGTTGCAACGCAAGGAAGTGCTCATGTCGCTTAATGCTCTCTTGGAGAGACTCACCTTTCCATCTGTATCATATTAAATTAATTTTATTTAGTAGTTGCTACAAGCTGCAATTCAAAAGGTATAAAAACAGTCTCTACCAAAATTTTATTTAGTAACGGCGACATTAGTTGTGGGAAAGCAAAACAAAACCGACAACTTAAGCCTTAATTGAATTTGCCAGGAATAATTCACCTGGGGGCAAAATGGAATGATTCTCCCCATCCGTACTCATAGAAACTTGTGACGAGATCATAGTACTTATTAACCTGGAAAAATAAAATGATGAGGCAATATCAGATTTTCAAGTTGTTTTCTAGTACAGTCTTGAGGTGAAATCAGAGCGACAAGGAAATAAACAGTTTCTGATTCCACTATCTTCAAAACATTCAAGATCAATGGGGATCACTTAAAAACAACCAAACAATTTTAAGTGTGACAATTCATTTTTAGATTCAATAAAGGATGTGATAAAATCATTAACTAACACGAAACAAGAAGACCAAAATGCGCATGACGAATAAGACATCTCACCATGTCAGTGTAGTTAGTTTTTCTGTCTTCCTCATGGCCTCCATAACAAACATGATACTTTTCATACCTGATTTACCAACACATGAATAACAAATTCGTATAAGATAATGATAAAATTAATTTTTTTCCCAACAAAAAAAGGGAAGAAATGAAAAACTCTGCTGAACACCAAGAAAAAAAAAATTCATTAACTAGTTTATTAGCTACTGTTTAGTCATAATTATTCAGATTAAGACACCCAGGACCACAATGCCGTCTGTCGACTAGAAAGTTCAACAAAAAAGAAACTTGAGACTTCAATTCCAAAATAATAACCACATCCACCACAATAATGACAGACACCCACTCATTTTGCTACGTTATCAGCATATTCGTATATGGCCATCAAATCAGATAATGAATAATCAATCATAAACAATAAAATTCTGACAGGCATATCATTTTCCCATCAACTTAAAGATAACTACTTGACTGGTCCTGAGTAACAAGGTATTGATTTCACATAATTATCTTTTTCATCGTCATCCAGAAAAAAAAAAAAAAAGGAGTATCTTTGTGACAAGTCATCGCTAGTAACCTAGTCAAGAACGCAATTACCTTAGAAACACTCACTCTGCTACAAACGGAAGAAAAATGAGATTCAGACAACCAAAGTTTCCAACTTTTAACAATGTTATTTCACACAAACACACACACAGAGAAGAAGGGGCTTAAGGATTACTTGTCAACAGCGGAGAGAACACCACCCTTCTCAATCTGGCCACCAACCCCAGTTGCCAGATCCAATGTTCCTGCCCTAGACATGTCTGTTTTTCTCTTTTTTCAAGTTCTTTTTTCAAAAATCTTGACAATCCCGAAAGGAGAATCTTGAAGATCTGAGAGAAAACAAGAAAAAGAGAAAATCAGCAACATGCATATTGAAAAAACATCGGGACAATGCAGGAGCTTTACTCACATCAAGAGGCCGCGGGATCTCGAAACCCGTTTGATAGAACCCGAGAAGTTGAGAAAGCGCTGATCAGTACTCAGAGAGTCCAAAAGAGAGGAAAAAGGCGAGAACTTGAATGTGGTCGGAAGTCTGAATAAATAATTTGAATGGCACAGAGAGAGAGAGAGAGAGAGAGAGAGAGAGAGAGAGAGAGGCCAAAAGGTCACAGTGACGTGACGCTGTGACACCAAGGAGTGAACTGTTAAGTGTGAATTATCGTCTTTTGTTGTTTAGCGGCTACCCACACGACGCTCTTCGAATTGCTTGCCACGTCAGAGGTTGCACGTGGAACCTTGCACCTGTTCCTAGTTGCCGGCTATAATTCGGATTCTAAAATCTCAATGCTTGTACGATACTCGTAATGTCATCATGTCGCGTACTCGTCGCTTGGGAGTCTACGCGTAGTCGGATTCGTACGGTTTTATGATAAATATTTACCAAAATATATATATATATATATAAATGATCGAGAAATAAATATATATATATATATATCTAAAAAAAAGATCGAGAGATAAAAGATTTATGATTAATGTGGGATACATTCGTCAAAACATATATTCCTTGAAATCAAATATTTTCAACTTCTTTAAAAACTCATTTACTCAAAGTTCAACCTCATTGAGTACTACCGCATGAATCTTTTTAAATTAATGTCTGAAAATCTTTTGAGAACTTTCTTCTTTGACTTGATAAGGTCAAGAAACTTAAAATCTTTTTGAGGACTTCTTTCTCAAAGAATCAACTCCTTTGAAGGCTAACTTCTCGACCCTGTAGAGGAATTACCTCTTAAAAGTGGAGTATCTTCAACTTCTTTGGAGACCTAGCTTCTCGAAGCCAACCCCATCGAGACTTGGCCCTCAATGCTAGCTGCGACAAATTTATTGAGGACTTGGCCCTCAACTTGCTTATTAAACAGGCGCCATAAAAAGACATAATCTTGCATAAATATAAGCATCTATGAGAGTCCACTTGCTTGCAATATTTGATGTGGGGGCCTATGATTGATCAACGTGGACCCCTCATATACTAACACGTGTCTAAGAGATCATGTTGACTCAATGGTCTCTATGGGTAGAATTCTTTTTGTCTATCTTCTCGAAATAATGCATTTGAGACCTTCGCATCGCCATCAAGGACTCTCTGCTCACAATTACTCTCAAGCAAGGAATACTCTAACATTGCCACTACTCGGAATATCCGCTCTCCATACAATGGTCCACACTGTACCGATACACAAGCCCCCACTATCCTTTCTAAACATCTATAGGCATAGTTCACTCTTCACGCCAGCTTTAATTACCAGTGCTTATACCAACCTTCAACTATAAATATCTATTGAGAGCCATATCAGGTGTTCACTATTCATCTACACTACTGTTACTCTGTTCAAATATCATCTCTCCTCTACATCAATACACTAATTTGAGCATTGGGGGATTTTTGCTGGAGCCGTTTCTTACTGGACTCATGTGTGATCATCTATTGACATGTTATGACCCAAAACCAGCATTTCCAGATAATATCAACTCCTTCTCAAGACACACAATTGACACTAGATCCAGACATAATCAATGAAATTGTTGCACAGTTCCCTCAGCTTTCCCTTCTTTTAAATGCAACTACTCTATCCACATGGGATCTAGCTAGAAAATTGTCCACTCATAACCCAAGGAATCCTTCCAATTCATGTGGGTTAATGATAACATAAAGAAATCTAAAGGCACTTTCATAAGTACCTCAGTCATGTGGCCTCCATGCTAAAGGTTCGCAACTATAAATACCCACAACATCCAACGATTTTTGTAAGCACCTTTGGCATATTGAAACTCTGTGTATATTTTCCTCGACTTTCTGGCCCCTCAATTTATACCAATTTAAGCATTGGAGAGCATTAATGGGGGCACTTCCAACTAGCTTACATTTGTTCGCCTTTTGAAAGACTGGAGCCTATCTTCTCCCTAAGCACTCTCCTCAACCAATCCCCTTCGTAACTCAAATCCCCTCGATTTCTAACTAGAGGCTCCAAGATAAGCTTCATCAAAAATTGTATAACTATTTTTTGTGATTATTATTATATTTTGTGCAAAAGTATATTGTATGTCTTTTTACTCTGACAACTTATAAAATACATATTAGTTTCGTATAAAAGTCAAAAACTAACAAATCAATTCCTAGAATTTTAATATAGGCGTGAATTGTAACATTTTGTAAATTAGGGAAGTAAATACAATATAAGTAATAATTTAGGGACACAAAGTGTACAATATTATTTTTCTAAATGAATTTTTTGAATCAGGGGAGTGCGGTTTAAGATTTAAGTTCTTTTAGAGTAGTTGAATTGATGAATTAACAAATTATATATATATATATATATATATCTCAAATTCAATTTATTTATATTTTCAGATTAATATAAATAATAAAGAAAAAACAAATTTTATTTGATATTGTAAATTATTGCTATATCAAATAAATAACTAGATGCTAAGTGCTGAGGAAAAAAAATAGTATAATCCCGAGTTTTAAGAAAATAAGGGGAAAAAAAAGAAAGAAATTGAATTTGAATACAATAACATGTTTATTAAGTTTACAAATCTTTTACATTTGTGATTTTTTTTCATAGAAAGAACTAATGTAATATAAAAAAATACCCACATTTATAGAAATTTAAACTCACAATCTTGAGTTATTTTCCTAAGTTTCATAACAGTTAACCTAATGGACATGTAATTTGTCTTAAAGGCTTAGGAGAGTAGTGTTAGAGTTTGAATTCTAGTTGATGTGCATGAATGGATTGATGCATGTATACTATATATATATATATATATATATATATAAAAGTAATGTGTCCGATTCTGATTACTAATATGGTTGATTCCCGATCTAATATGAATAAAAGTAACTGAAAATGTATAAAAATAATAGCAATGGAAACAATGGGGAAAGGTTGGTGCTCATGAAGGATATCCATAATTGAGGAACGACAACATCTCACGTCATCTCATACATTGTTTCTTTACTTAATTTGTAGTTTCCTTTTTCTCCGACCAAGGTATTATTTTTTAAAAAAAAAATAGAAAGGTCTTAACTTAATACTAAGAGTGAGGAAAATTCGATGCATGTTCAAACAAAAATCAAATATATTTTAATTGGTATATTTTAATTACATGTTATTGTTGACAATTTAGTTATTGTTTAATTAAAAAGTGATAAATGTAAATTAAAATATTAAATATCAATTAAATTTTCTACTAATAGTGTGAGATATTCTAATTTTAATTCTAATATTAAATAGTTAATTTTATTTGATATTTTAATCTTTACTTTATCGGTGAATGAAAAGCTAATATATGTTAGTGTGAAGTGTTCCAACCAATTAAATCAAGTCGTGCAGCCCGAAAGTCCAAAACCAATCAAATGGTGATAACTGATGCATTTGGATGCGTGGGCCTATCAAATAATGCCATGCAAATGATATTTTCTTTTTAAAATAAATTTATATTAAAGTGATAAATATCAAAAAAGTTCATAGCAAGCTAAAACAGCCTACATAAACGCTTATAAAAGAGGGTTATTTAGGTCTCAAAAAATACATCAAGTCTTCCAGAACCATGAATGTCAAAGAGATCCCAAAATTCTCTCAAGTCAAGTCACTACAGAAAAAACGCCGGATTCCAGTGAAATTATTCCGGGGGAATATTCCACCAGAGTCAAACCGGGGGAATTCCAGCGGAATTTCCCCAGGATTTTTTTAAATTTTTTTAATTAAAAATCGGGGAAAATCCGGGGGAAAATTTTCCACGTTTTTTTTTAATTTTTTAAATTAAAAACTAGGGAAAATCCGGGAGAAAATTTTCCTTGATTTTTTTTGAATTTTTTTAATTAAAAATCGAGAAAAATCCGGGGGAAATTTTCCCCCGATTTTTTTATAATTTTTTTAATTAAAAACTTAATATTACTATATATTTAGGCAAATCAATAAATAAGGTTGGAAGTAGCTCAACAACAAGGTATTATATTTGTATCTAAGAGGTCCCAAGTTCGAGTCCATGCAAGAGTAAAATTTATTTAATTTTTTTGAGAGCAAACCGGGGGAAATTTTCTGTCAGAGTTCCGCCGGAAACCGTCAGAACTCCGACTGTATATTCCGGCGGAACTCCGACGGAAAATTTCCCCCAAAAAAATACCGGGGATCTCCGGTGGAATATTCCGCCGGAGCAAATTTTTTTTTAAAATAATAATATTGTATATATAAAACTAAAAATAGAAACATAACTAGAAAATTGTGGAGATAGCTTAGTGGCAAATCATGACATATTTTTCCTAGAGGTCCTAGGTTCAAATTCAACTAACTGCAAAAAATTTTTTAAAAAAATACTCTTTGGGGAAATATATATGATTTCAGTATAAATGATGTTAATATTACTTCTACTATTTTGTTTCCTTAAAAATTGTGATTGTTCATTCAATATTTTTTCTTTTAACAAATAAAAAGAATATATACATATGTTTATATAGTATATGTTCATATAGTATATAGAATATATATATTTATATAGTATCAATATTATCTTTTAACTATTATTATTTATACTTTCTTTTAATTATGTATAATATATTTATAGGTATACATATGTTTATATTGTATATATATGTTTATCTAGTATATATAATATATATATTTGTATAGTATCAATACTATCTTTTAACTATTATGGGAATACATATGTTTGTATAGTGTGTGTATATATATATATATGTTTGTGTAGTATATATAATATATAAGTTTATATAGTATCGATACCATCTTTTAACTATTATTATTTATACTTTCTTTTAATTATGTATAATATATTTATAGGTATACATATGTTTATATAGTGTATATATATATTTATATAGTATATATAATGTATATGTTTGTACAGTATCAATACTATCTTTTAACTATTATTGAAATACATATGTTTGTATAGTGTATATATATATATATGTTTATGTAGTATATATAATATATAAGTTTATATATATATAATATATATGTTTATATAGTATCAATACTATCTTTTAACTATTATTATTTATACTATCTTTTAATTATGTATATAATATACTTATAGGTATACATATATCTATATAGTATATATATGTTTATATAGTATATATAATCTATATGTTTATATAGTATCAAACTATATTTTAACTATTATTATTTATACTAGATTTTAATTATGTATAATATATTTATAGGTATACGTATGTTTATATAGTATATATATTTAACTATTATTATTTATACTATATATATTTTATCTATTGTTACTGATATTATCTTTAAATTATTTATAATATATTTATTGGTATACATATGTTTATATAGTATATATAATACATATGTTTATATAGTATATATAATACATATGTTTATATAGTATCAATACTATATTTTATCAATTGTTATTGATACTATCTTTTAATTATTTATAATACATTTGTTTTGTTTTTTAAAATTGAAAGAAAGAATGTTAAAATAAGAATAATCAAATAAATATATAATACATATAAAACAAAACAAATTAAAACACAACCTCCAGCAATAGCTTGGTGGTGAAGGGTTGGTTATCCAATCTTGAGGTCATGAGTTCGAATTCTCTCAATTACAAATATTTGCATATTTTGGGAGTTACTATTCCGACGGCGGCGGCGATCTGGCAGTGGGGGGGATTGCTGGCGTCGACGGTCTGGCAGAGCGGGCGGCGGCGGCCGTCCGGTGGGCCACCGGCGTTGACGGTCAATGGTAATTCTGCAAAAATTTTCGCCGGACAATCTCTCTGGCGGAATTTTTGCCGAAATTCCGCTGGACGGTCTCTACGGCGGAAATTTCCGGTGGAAAACGCCGTTCCGAGGCCATTTTATCCGGCGGACTTGATTCCGCTAGATTTAGCATTTTTCTGCGAAAATTCCGCCGAATTTTCCCCCGAAATTTGCCTTTTTTCCTATAGTGAGTTCAAAAAGATTCGCGAAGATCCAAGTTAAATTCTCAATGTTCTTAACGAAATTCATCAAATCAAGGCGTTCAATTTGAAATCAAGGTGTAGCCCCGCATGTTGGCATTTCTTCAAAGTCAAATCCATGATGATTGAGGCAATGTTCATAGCGTTCTTCGCGGAAAGCATCAAAATAAGTCGTTTGATCTGCAATCAAGTGCTAAACTGAGAGATTGACAATTTTTTTTCCCAAATCAAATTCAAGCCAAGTCCACGATGCTCACAACGTTCTTCATGGCGTTCATCAAAATTCCCGATATTTGATTCATAATCAAATTATAAAGCCTACGAATTGCGTTATTAGAGTGCCAAATCAAATTCGAAGAAAAGAATCAAGGGATTAGTATTCTAGAGATTATTTTCTACTAAATTATATTCTTTTTCCTTAAATTTTAAATATTTGTCATATTATTATTGTCTTGTAATTTGTATTTGCAGACTTAAATTTTTGTGTGAACAAATTTCTAGCACGTTCGGTAGGATACAACCTATCCTTCATCTTTTTTCTCATAACAAACACATCAAATTACTCTTTCAACAAGTTCAATGGCTCCCAAGAAGAATAACCTTGCTTTGGCCAAGAAGGACGCCTCTAACAAATCTGCTGAGAATGCCATTACTTAGTCCTCTATCGAGGCCAAGGTCTCTAAATCCGGCTCCTATGAGATTCCAATCCTACAAGCCCAATTACTACCAAATCACTTCGCTTCGATGAAGCCACAACTATCGATGAGCAGCTTGCTCAGATAGCTGAGAAAATAGTAGATCTTCAACAAACCGCTCAACTTATGGGCAAGTTGGAGCATTCAAATGTTGAAGAGTCAAGCTACAAGCATATGCCTTCTCAAGTTCAAGTGGCAAATGAGGGGCAAGCTCATGCATGAGGCATCATAGAAATACAAGCACACGCAAGGGCATGAGCAATCCACCACTTCTATCATCGCATTGTTTGTGCAACAAGTGTAGGATATGATCGCTAATACTATAACGGCTCAATATGGTCTTACTGCACAACATTACCCAACATACTCAAAGCACTACACCAAGCATATTGATTCACTAAGGATGTCAATGGGCTATCAACCTCCAAAATTTCAATAGTTTGATGGAAATGGCAACCCAAAGCAGCATGTCACTTATTTTGTAGAAACATGAAACAATGCAGAAATCGACGACGATCACCTGGTGAAGTAGTTCGTGCATTCACTTAAAGAAAATGCCTTTGACCAGTACGTTGACTTGGAACCTGAGTTCATCGATAGTTGGGACTATATGGAAAAAGAATTCCTCAATCGTTTGTACATCACTCGTAGAATTGTTAGCATGATTGAACTCGCAAATGCAAAACAGTGGAAAGATGAGCTTGTCGTTGACTAGGGGTAGCATACCCAACTTGACCCGATTGGGAAAATCCCGATCGGGTTGAGCTCGTTCAGGCTAAGTATCTTTGGGATAGGTACTTGAATCCCGAGCAAGAAGTTCAGGTCGAGACTAGGTTAGGGAATTTCCACCTGAAATCCCAATTGAGTACTTGATAGTATCGAAACAAAAAATTGAGAGGTGAGACTCAGATTTAATCGATTGGATTGACTCTTTCTCTCAACTCAGAATCTCTCAATCTCTAACTCTCACAGTCTTACTCTCTAACTCTTGACTATTGATATATGGAGAGGGGATGCACCATGGTGTATTGCCCACGAGTTGTATGGTGACCAGTTACAATCTTAGTAAAGTTTTCGGGATGATTACCCAAAGTGGTATTCATAAAATAAAAAAAAAAAATGATATAGAAACACACCTATAGGTAATATATATCCCCCATAAGTTAGACCAGATTTATTTGAAAACTTTGTATACGTTCTTCAAATAGTTTTCGAAAAATGCTCTTTATCTACAACGCTTGACCAAAAAAAAAAAAAAGAAAACAAATATTGGCTAGTTTTCAACTGTTGAAGTCTCTGTACAACTGTATTTGTAATAGGCTACCAGCTGTGAGGTCTTAGCCTAGCGGTTGAGTTCAGGTGCCGAGACTTTACAAGGACGAAATTCATTAAATGAGTTTATTATACGTTATTTTAGTTTAACCCTTTATTATATAATTTATTGATAAGTTACTTGGACGATGTATTGAATTATTGAATTATTCATGTAATGATGAAATTAGTGGTGGTATATATCATAAAACACAATTACATGTGTCGAGGGTCTTTGTTAGTTAACACACGCATTGTACTCATATAATACATGTACATATGAATTTTTTTTTATTTTTGTACACGTTCTAAACTTAATGAATAGTACTCATACTTTTGATATAACACATTTAATATATGTATTATATGTATTTCGTATAATACTTGACAAATAATACTCCATTTTATGAAATATTTATTATATTTATTTTGAATTTGAAATATATAAAAAATAATTTACAGGTGCAATATATCAAAATTAATTATAATTATAAATATAATTATTAATTGAATATCATATAAATAACAAATTTGTAATACTTTATAAAATTATTAAATATTATATATATAATTTATATGATTATTATAAATTTTAAATAATTTTTCTATATATTATTTAATTAGCATAATTTGTGTGAAAATAATATCAAAATAAGTTGTATTTTTACTCCCAAGTATCTTTTTAACATTCGTATTACATACTCATATTTTTACTAATTCTTATATTAACCGTTTGCATATTATTAAATTATTTTTTCACCATAATTTAAAAAAAAATACTTATAATATGTGTATATATAGATATTAAATATCGAATATTATTCATCCCGTATTTAACTAACTAGGTGAAGGGGCCGTCCTATGGGACCAGTAGTGTAATTCCCCAAGTTTCGGCGACCATTAGAGTGACCATTTTCCTTTCTTTCTTTCTTTCTCCTCTCTCTCTTTAAATTCCTCTTTTCCTTTTTTTTTTCTTTTTATTTTTAAACGTCTCAAATTATTGGGTTCTAAGAAAAATTTCTAACCCAATAACTGCAGAGATGGCCCATATCAATTACGCAAGTCCGGCCCAAAAGCTTCCCTCAAAACATTTTTATTTTTAAGATTATAAAAATATGTTTGAACATAGACCAGCGACTGGCGAATCTTCCCTTCTTCAATCGGAGACCAGAAAATTCATCTTCAACAAAGTACGCCGACTTTCTCTCTCTAATTATACATGTTGTGCGTGTGATTGTGTTTTTCCTGTGTTTTCTTGCTTTATATATTAAGTTTCAATTTTTTTTTCATGATTTTGTATAAATTTGTGGAGAAAGAATGATTTCAATTGCTCGATATTTTCGGCTAGTAATCTTTCGATTGTGCGAATTGGTGGTAAGAATTATATGCTAATATGGACTGTATCGATGTTTACGGTGAATAATCTCAGAATATGTGTGTTAATATGGTGATGGAATTGCTGTGCAGAAGCAAACTTTAGGTTTTTTTCTTGGAATCCGCATTTGGGGTACAATGGCCGATGAGGATGATTTCACCTTTTGTCGAGTAAGTTGTTGATAATTTGATAACTTGTTTTAAATTTTATGTTCGGATCGTTGACCCGCATGAATGTTTGGTGGAATTTGTTGCTGAAGCACGGTTCAGTTTTCAATATGAGTTGCTTCGTATTTGGTCCTTTTTCCGTATTAATTCTTGTTTTTGGGAACTTACAAGTTAATTTTCGTAAGGTTGGGCCGCCTGTAGATGGTGTTGATGCTCAGAAAGTAGCTGATGGCATTGGTGGGATTCGGGTCGATGATGGAAATGCAAATGCTGCACAGAGTAGTAGTAATCAAAATGGTGGTAGTATATGGAAAGTTGGCCCTGCTTCTCAAAAGCAAGGAACAGTTGGTTCGTTGTCGTTTAATGTCATTGAAGCAGCACCCCGAAAAGAGATAGATCAACCGCCCAAACAAGCAGGACAAGAGGTTGTAGGAACTTCAAATAAAGCTTCACCAGAGATGAAGGCTCCGGTTAGGAAGTCTGCTCCCAGAGCAAAGGTTCCATTTGAGAAGGGTTATAGTCAGATGGACTGGCTTAAGCTTACCAGAACACACCCTGACCTTGCAGGTACTAAAATTTGTAACTTATATTTCTTTTCTATATTATTTTTCATGTTTTCTGATAAGCACATGTGATTATATTTTGTGATCTATTTTGTCTATGAGTCACCCCAAACAAGCATGGCCAGCAAAGACGATACATTTTCCTGTAAGAAAGAGGGGTGCTCTACTGTTTTGCTATTGTGGAGACTAATTGTATAGTATTCTTTGCGATGCCACTCTTTGACGATCAAATACCATTTCTTCACCTCTCATTTTTGGATATTTAGGAAGGGCTTATTATCTTTAGTTTACACTTGTTCTGCAACCATGTCTTGTCTTGTGCACACAAAAAAGCACAGAAACTAACAAAGTTTGGATTATTTCCCACAATGCATAATTTGGGTCAGATGTTACTTCCTTAATTTTCTTTCCCTAAGGGAGCTCAACTTAATCAATACTTCATTACAAGCCTGGCTATTGGTTGGGCATTGTTTTCTTGTCCGCTGTTGCTATTGGAAATTGGCAATGATGATTCAGTGTTAATCTTGGAGCTAAGTACAATTAATTTACTATTTTGGTGGGTTGTCTCAATGTTCCTTTTTTAGTAGGCAAATTTTATTAAATTAAACTCTTGGCCTGTGAGTAATTTGTTTTGCTTCTGAATCCGTATGTTAATGGTTTATAGAATGTTATTCTGGTTGTCTTTGACCCGACGCTATTGTCTTCTCTACATTTTGTTCTATAATTGACCTGTCTATAAGATGACATTGTTTGGATCAACTGATGTTTGTGTGGTAGAGCTGATACTGAGAATTTTTTTAAGCGAGAGAGAGAGAGAGAGAGAGAGATCCATTTATTGTTATTTCCAATACTAAATAGCATTGTGATGTTACTGAGATGAATTGTTTGACTTGGATTACAATGTGTATGGACAGCTGAACCAATGACTATTCATGATTCCATAATTGAATCAATTCCATACCAGTTTATTAGAAACTATTAGTAATGTGCTGTCGTGCATTTATGCTCATCTTATAATTGAGGACTTTTTGTCATTTTTGGAGTTGTTTTTGTTCGTTGTGCAATTCATTTCATATCAGCCTTACATGGAACTCAAGCATGTGTCTAGTATTAAAGCTCATTCAGGAAAATCATTGCTGTCAATTAGATTGGCTGCTACAATTTTCCATATTGCATGACCTGACTTGTTTCTGGTTCATGTTATTTTTGTCTTAGGACTGAAGGGGCAGTCGAATAGAAGACTGATACCTCGGAGTGAAGTTAAGCAACATCAGTCTGAAGGCTCCATGTGGACTATTCTCAAAGGCCGTGTCTACAATATAGCACCCTATATGAAGTTTCATCCTGGAGGTAGCTATAAAGCTCCAATCAATTTACTTTTGGCTGATTAGGAGTTCACTTGATTCTTATTATCGCTTTGAACTTGCATGATGAACCAGTAGATGCTTGTTCCTCTGTGACACTCTTGTAGTTGTTTTCTAATGTTTATACAGAGATAAAATTTTGTTGCATTGTGAACTTAAATGCAAAAGGTTAACCAGCGAGAGATGGTACCTTTTAACATGTCATACTTCTAATCTTTGAAGCTGTTGCATGGTTACTTTCATGAAATTGTGGTTTTGGGTTTAGATTCACAACTAAAAACATTCCAGCATCAGTTCTCTTAAGCCTGTTGATTGGCTCATCTCTCCTGATTTAACAAGCTGTACTGGTTAACTATGTAAGGGGTCTTGATCAGTTTCTAGTCGTCCTTGTTGTTTCCTCTCCACATGTATTACATATTAGTTAAATTTTCATCGTCATGGGTGTGCTGTATAAGTAATTTTGCATTTTTTTTTTTTTTTTGACCTTGCTACTTGATCAAATGTGCTGGTATGGTGGCTTCTATGACTTTGTCCTCTTGGAAGGCTTCAATTCTTACCTGCTCTTAATTTGTCCCTTCTGTGTGGTTTTGCTTTGTCAATCATATAATGCTACATTAGCATGGTATATTTTTTGAGGTATCTTCTATTTATATGACACTTATTCTTGTGACTAAATTTTTCATGAATTTGCTGCTGCTAGGCGAGGAGCTGAAGAAGGCTGTTGGAAAAGATTGCACTTCATTATTTAGTATCCTTTTGTTATATTTACTTATATTTTAGCAGTTTCTGCTAGTTGAATTTATCTTGTATTTTATCTGGGACTGGCAAAGTTTGCAATCCTGACACGTTATGCAGATAAGCACCATGCCTGGGTTAATGCAGAATTCTTATTGGAGAAATGTCTTGTGGGAATATTTGATGAAGGCCGATGAAGATACCTGAGTTTTATGAAGAATGAAGACCATCGGAAACAAGTATTGTGCACTTGTTGAAATGAGAACTTACACACAGTACTTTCTGGGGATATCACACTGTCCAGATGCAAGACAATTCATATGGTACATGTATATCAATAATATCAAAATAGGGGGAAAGTGATCGAAAAGACTTTGAAACGCCATTTTTTCATGTTGTAACAATAGAAATTGCTTTACTCTATGGGTTGAAAAGGCAGCCTTTTAGGGCAACAAACAAAAACAATGTAGCTTGACATTCCTTATGATATTGGTTGCATTCAACCTTTATTTGTCTATTTTTCATCTATTGATTTCACATGTTGCGTCCGTATGATCAAATTATTCTGTATCTTTAACTAAAGGCAGGTTTTATCAAATCAAATTATTCTGTATCTTTAACTAAGGCAGGTTTTATCAACTCAAAAACTACAGAAACAGTAAACTAGTTTATGCAGCTACAGATTCGCAAGCATGCCTCATCAATATATAAGACACGAGCCTCGAGCCTCGAGCCCCCTGATGGAGATGGATCAGATCTTAGCTGCTGGGAGAACCTGGACTTGATCGAGGACAGGACCACAAAGATTTCCAAAGTTATCGGTTGTTGAGTGATAAAAGGAGCTGAAGAAAGTTAATCTAGTCCTGTTTGATGTTGCTAAGAACTTGAAACTGTAATGCTGGAACTGGCCCTTGCCTTCAGATTTGAATGGAGCTTTTATTTTGGCTTGAGCAGCGAATGCTTCTACCATCATCGATCCATGGCAACCATTCTTTGCATCTCCAACAACAAATTTAAGATTGTATAGCTTGTTGGGGACGGTTCTGATGACTTGGGCAATGGCGCTCTCTCTCCCCGCGACTAGTTCAACTGCAGATCTTCCGAACGGGACATTGAAATGTTTCGAGTCTATGAACTTTACGGCTTTGAGTGATTCAATCATCCAACCGGGTAAGGGGGAGGTCAAGTCTTCCTGTCTGGGAGGGAGGAGGACGCCATGCGAGGAGTTGATCAAGAGATGAGGACCCTCCTCAAATCCACCATTTTTGACCAGGTTCTCTGCAAAAATGTAAGACATGATAAATGAAATGACTTGGCATGATAGTTAAATAATAGTATTATATCAACTTATAGAGATGCTGCAGATCATAGAAACAGATTCACGTCAAATGTCGTGCCATCCGCTTGTGTATATACCCAAGTCAGTTATAAACTGTCAAATCATACATGGTAATGCTAGAGTTTCATATCGTGACATCATCATATTCCCCGTCCTGTTATTCAATGTATGCACTTGTGAATGATAGAAATTTCCCCAGGTTTAGATCTGAGAATAGAATTTGAGTAGAAGTCAAACTAGTGCCCATCTCGAGAATTGTTAGAATAATCAAGTCATAAAAGAATGCTGTCAAAACCTAGAGCAGAGCAAAATTTTAATTCTTGAATATATATGATGCACGGATCTAAAGAAATATTAACTAGAACCAACTGCCCGGGAAACGTGGAGTGCCATTGACACCCCATACCATAAGTTCTTTACAATATATATATACACATAGATTAACTGCACCTCACAGTTTCTACCACGCATTAACTGCACCCATTAATACACATTGTATCTATTGTTAAGAGGTTGAGATAAAAAAAGAGAAAAAACTTACGATCCAAAAAAAAATTCTAAAAACTATCTTTTTTTAATCGTCTACCAATACATGTGACATGTATTGGTGCATGTGACATGTATTGGTGAAGTAGTAGAAGATGTGGCACGTTTATGCCGATGAAGATCCAAACTGCCAATGGAATAACCATGCAGTGCCTATACTAGGAAGATTTATGGCTTAATTAAGTAGTCTAAAGCTGAAAAACTAATCTTCCTTCAAAAATTAACAATGCCATACTAGCAATTGAACTCAAGGACCAATCTAATTGACAAAAAATTGTATCTAATCAACTTTAATTGACCTCAAAATTTGCATTAATGCACACATCCCAAATGGATGGCAGCCCGCATCTTCTATTTTTATTTTAATAAGTGTTTCATCTTCTATTCTACATAATGCAGGCATGCAACATCTATAACGATAGTTCTTTAAATACACACTTGAACATGTGACTCTACATTTTATACCATTAATTAATTATCTTTGAACAAATCAATTGAGCAAACAAGAACACAAAGATAAAGGGGTTGCAGATATAACCGACCTTTAGTAGGCATTGCGGGCAAGAGTTCTTTGATAGCAACAGCATCCAAGAGAGGGCCACAGGCAGGATCTTCTTGCATTCCAGGATTGTGAAAAATGACCTTCACTGAGTTGGTTTTAGCCCTGAATCCCCAAGCATAAGTGTCGCCGCCCTCACTGTCATATAGAGTCTGCAGGGGAAGGTCCCCGGTTTGCGGGGGCACCGACAACCTGAGCATCTCATTTTGTGCACAAGTTCTTGATGCACCAAATGTCAGTGCATACAACGACCCATTTTTCACTGGGATCGTTTGGGAGATTGAGGCCTCGTTCCCCAGGCGGACTGCATGGACGCCGTGGCCTACGGGGAAGTACATCCCGCCAGGCTGAGGGCCGCCGGAGATGTACTCCACCAGCCCACTGATTTCCCATTTGGGCAGTGCGTATTTGCCTTGAAGCACTGTTTTCTTGATGTCTGCTGGCTTTGGTGGTTCTTCGAAGTTCCCATTGGGAAGGAGCGCTGGTGAAGCAGAGGACAAATAAACTGAGTAGTTTTTAGGTTTATAAATATTTTGAGTCTAAATTGTGGCTATTTTCACACTTCACCAACTAAATTTTGTTTCTTATACTTTGTTTATCTGTATAGTACATGAAATTTAAACTTGACAGTATTGCTGTATTCACCGGAATAATCAACCTAAAAGCACCACATAAGGAACTTCTAACTGGTTATTCCACCGTTTTTACTTTAGATTTTACTTATGGACAATGTCATATCTCTCTCTCTCTCTCTCTCTCTCTCTCTCTCTCTCTCACACACAAACACACGCGTACGCACACGCACACACGAGATTCAGAGATTGTGAAGGAATATGAAGCTCAGCTCGTATGCCAACTGAACAAAAATATGGCATTTCAAGAATGGCTAACAGAATAAGGAATCTACCTATATAAAATGAGAATGTGAATGTTAAGTAGCATATAACTAAGAACAAGTAGCTAAGTTGCTTTGTCATACCTTCCAAAGAAGCAGCGGCTTTAAGGGCGGAAACTGCCCACAAATAGCAGAGAGAAATCAAGAAGCAAGTCTTCACTCGCATTTTTGAACAAAGAAAACACAATCTAGAGAGAGAGAGAGAGAGAGAGGAGCCAAAAAGGGTCCAACACTAGATGGGTTCTAGGGCTTCTATCCCTTGCATTTATTTATAGAGAAGTGCGTGCGTGCGTGCGTGTGTGTGTGTGTGAAAATAGAGCATGTGGAAGAAGAGTGTGAGAAGTATGAGCAGAGGAGGCAGACTCCTTTATCCATGCTGTGAAATCATGTTATCATATGGCCAAATCCATTTTCCTAATTCTTAATGATTCAAAAATAGTTAATTCTTTTTCTTTTGCTTGGATAATCATGAGAATCTAAACTTGGGGTTTTGAAGAAGATATCACATAAAGAAACTGATAAAGCATGAGATATTGCGCAGAAGAAAACAACAGATTTTCATGTTAAGTGAACGTATATTAGGTTTATTTATCAAAAAAAAAAATGTCTAATAGTTTTAGGGGGCCTTGTAAACGTTGCACTATACAATGTAATAGGTGTTAAGTAGATAATGGGCCGTTCAGATAGGATTTTTTTTTTTTTGGAAAAAAAAAATGTTGTCGAGCCGTATTATTAATAATAGAACTTTCTATTTTTAAGCTAATTTTATGCTCGATTAAAGTAATTCAAAAGTGTTTGAAACATTACTTTTTTTAAAGCAACAATAGATACCTTCTAAACAAAATCACTTTTAATTTAAATCTCAAGAAATTTAATTTACCCCCTAAAATTATGATATAAATATTAGAAACATGGTATACATCTAACCATCAAATACAATGCATTGAGGGCAACAATGTTTTAAAACCCGGCCCGGATCGGTCAGTTCGACCGATCGGGACCGCTACCCAATCAAGAAAACGACCCAATTAAACTCTCAAAATCGGTGTATTTTGAGAGAATCAGTAGACTTAACGGTTCAACCAGTGAACCAATCAAATTGGTACTGGGTCACTAAAACTGGTTTGGTCACTAAAACTGGTCTGGTCACTTTGTAGTATAAATTAAGTCTCAAATTAGTGAACCCTTGTATTTTTATTCCTCCACCTTCTCTCGTTTCATCATTTTATCTTTCATCTTTATAGTTTAAGATTTTAATTAAGAACATTAGATATGCTTGATTTAGGACAATTAAAATTCCTCGAGCAAATTTTTTATTATTTGAATCTTGAATTGAATGTATTTCTTTCTTTTTCTCTTATAAATTTGATTTATCCTTAATTTATCTTTTTTACTGTTGTCTATAATATTGTTTGCATTTTTGGTTTTAAATATGAATTTTAAACAGGAAAATGCATGAATTTTTTTGTTATTATTTATTATTTTGATAATTTTTATCTATTAAATATTATTTATGATATAATTATGATGTCATCGGTTCGACCGCAGTTAACCCGGCAGTCAGACCAGTGACCCTTAAGTCCTTAACCCAATTAATTTTTTGATTCGGTGAACGGTTCGCATTTTAAAACATTGGAGGGCATTACAAAATGCACTAATTTGAGGTATATTTTGAACCAGCATGCTAGCTTAGCACAATAAATAATTGGTAAACCAAATAAGAGGAGTATGGTTATAAGTTGTAACAACATTTATTTCTTCCTTTTTTCTGGTTTTTTTTTTTTTTTGATGGAGACAACATTTATTTCTCAATAAGGAAAACAAAAGGGAAATTAATATTGAACAACTCTAGTAAAGTGAACCAGTTTAGCTGTAATTGTTAATAAATTCCTTGTCAACTATAAGTATGAAAAAACATCCTTAGTGCATATAATTGATTAAAGGAGCAATTAATGCATTAAATATATTTCCTAAATACCCTTATAATGTCGTTAACCTAACTGGATTGATCAAATTATTACCACTAATTTTATTAATAAATGATTACATTATCACAATTATATGAGTATCAACTACCAATAATTATAATCAACTAACAACTAGGGGTGGCAAATAGGCGGGTTGGGTTGGGTTTGGGTTGGGTTCATATGGATTGGATTTGAAATGGGTTGGGTACAAAATGGGTTCAAGTATATGGGTTCAAGATGGGTTGGGTCTGGGTTGGGTTGGGTTGAACCCAAATGGATCCAAATTTCAAAACGAAAAAATGTGTATTTATTATAGTTGGAAGATTGTATCTATCATTATTTACTTTATTATTATTATTATTATTATTATTATTATTGCTACTACTTTAAAAAATGTAAAAAATTTTAGCTACCAATTTAAATCGATTCCTATCATCAATTCAAATTTTTATTTCATTATTTGATAAGTTAAAAAACCAAAAAGTTTCACACACACACACTGCACACACACACACACACACACACACACACACACTGCACACACACACACTGCACACACACACACACACACTGCACACACACAGTTTCACACACACACACACATTGCACACACACAGTTTCATACACACACACACACACACAGAGTTTCACACTGCACACACACACACACACAGTTTCATACACTGTGTGTGCAGTGTGCGTGTGTGTGTGAAACAGTGTGCGTGTGTGTGTGTGAAACAGTGTGCGTGTGTGTGTGTGAAACTGTGTAACACACACATGCACTGCACACACAGTTTCACACACTGTGTGTGCAGTGTGTGTGTGTGTGTGAGAAACAGTGTGTGAAAGCACACACGCACTGCACACATAGTTTCACACACTGTGTGTGCAGTGTGTGTGTGTGTGTGTGTGAGAAACAGTGTGTGAAAGCACACACAATTTCACACATTGTGTGTGTGTGTGCAGTGCGTGTGTCTGTATGAAACTGTGTGTTTCACACACTGTGTGTGTGTGTGCAGTGTGTGTGTGTGTGTGTGAGTGATGATAATGAAAGTAATTACAAATTATAAATCCACACATTCCAAACCCATTTGAACTCATTTTAAACCCAATATAAATCCAAAACCATCTTAACCCAATTAGAACCAAACCCAACCCAACCCAACCCAAAACCAATTGGATTGAGTTGAACCCATGGGTTTGAGCCCATTTTGCCAACACTACTAACAACCATCCTTTAAATGCAGATAAAAAATACGAAATAATTTTTAAAATACCCTTTTTTAATTTGCAAAATTTTAAAATAACCCATTTTTCTAAAACATTTCAAAAATGCCCTAAACCGAACTCTCAAAGCTCGGTTTTACTGTTCATGTGGGCCGGCGTAATTGCTTAAAAATCCAACTTTTAGTCTTTATTTCATTAAAACCCATTCCAAAGTATTTTTGATCATTCTAGTCCATTTTAATTAAAAACTTGCTCTAAAAATATGTTTAAAAATAGAAAACGTTACAACCATTCTTAATCTTATTAAATAAACTCAAATATTAATTTTTAATTATTTATACTTTTTTCTTAAATTTGTTATGTTAAATCAAGTAAAACCCCAGCTTATTATTGGTATCAGAGCCATAAAGAGCCATAAAAATCAATAAAAATTGATAAATCATGGAATATTTAGAACTATTAAAATTATCCATTATCAATCTTTTACTTATTAAAGAGCTATTTATTTATTTACAAGAAATAAATGATAAAGAATTTAGTGATAACATAAATATAGAAAGTTTATCTTGCAATTTCTCATATGATGAAACTGATTGGCAGTTATCTTCACCATGAAGAATAGATTGTTTCGACAAACTAAAAGGTATCCAAAGGTTGAGAAGTACTACAACATCTTGATGTCTCTAAAGAAAGAAGCCAAGACACATAAAGATGTTGAAATAAGAGAATTGTACTATATAAAGCTAGAAGAATATAAAAATCGTAGAGCTGTAATGATCCTACTTAGCAATGCCTAATTATACATTACATAGGCTCCAAGTAGAATTGTATCTATATCAAAAGGAGTTGGATTTTATTTTTAGAAAACCAACTTATCATAGAGGAGATGCTTTTAAAATTAATTTTTTGAAAAGCAAAATAAAACAAATAAATGAAGGACTTGATATTCTAAGTCGCTTATGAAGACAAATAAACATCTTAAACGATGGATACATAATATAAATCTAATTCTAAGCCTAAATATAATTCTTGAAGAATATAATCGAGAATATGAACACATTAAAACAAAAGAGAATAAAGCAAAAATACAAAGTTGCAAACAAAAGATAAAAGCTACACAACAAAATGCTCAAATAGCTTGGAATAAATATAAAAAATATAAATGGATAAAATAAATAAAAATATTGAGGAATTAAATACATGAATGAATAAAATACTTGAGGCACTATATGTTCTAACTCAAGAACTTAAAGAATTAAAAACAGACGTTCAAATCTTAAAAATTTGTAATTCAAATCTTGAAGATCTAATAAAAAATACTTGTCTTAAGAAAAATAAATTTGACAAGAAAATGAAAGAAAGAGAAATTATAATAAAACCAATAAAAACTAACAAAGAAACTGTGCATCCAAATTCCTTTGATGCATATATGATTAATGTTAAATTACCTAAAATATTAGCTGAAGAAGAAGCTCTTAAAAAAGAAGAAAAAGGTAAAGATATTGCTACATCATCTAATCCACCTAAAGAACAAGATTCGGAATCAGAAACAGATAAAGATGAATGAAATTAATGAATTAATAGATCAATTTGAAAAAATAGATCTTTCTGAAATAGAGGAATATGAAGTATTTGTTAACACTAATAATACAACTGGAGGCCAAGTGGTACAATAAAACCAGAAGATATGGAAATAGAAGAATCAGAAATGATGCCTATTCCTAAATATAGAAGGCAATATTATGATCACATAAAGAATAATAAATCTCACAAACAATTCAATAAATTTACTCCGGATACTAATTATGGAGAACCTATAAATCATGGAGGTTCTAAGTTAAATATAGATTGCAAAGAAGATACTAAAAAGGCTATAATTTCATGGGCAAATACTATGAAAGTTTTCTTTTTATATAACGCCGATGATACATGGACATCGAACAGGCAAGTAGATTATTTAATTGCTACATTTGATGGTATTATTTTCAATTGGTGGCAAGGATTAACGAAAATATTAAAGCTATAATAAAAAGAAATGTACAAACTAAATTAATAGATAATACTGATAGAGGAATTGAAATCTTAGTTGTTTACCTTTCTGATGAATTTCTAGGAGAACAGTGGTATGACCCTGATAAAGAAAGCACTAAAGAAAAAGAAGAAGCTAGAACTAACTTAATAAATCTTAGAATTTGCAGTATGAAGCATTTAAAACAATATACTTGTGAATTTAAGGAAATATTATTATACTCAATATTATAGCAATGAAGATCAAAGTATTTATCTTAATATGTACTTTTTAAAACTTCCACATCCTTGGAATAAATATATAATGAATAAATGGAAGGAAGAAAATAAAGACTCAACTTCAACTTTAGGAAAACGAATTAGTTTTCTCTTTTTAGAATTGAGTAAATTATGTAAATCTCAAGATTTATATAGAAGAACTAAAAAAATTTTACCTTTATATTGTAATGAATTTGAAGTACCCAGTCAATGGGGATGTAATAAAGAAAGAATTAATAAAACAAAAAGAAGATTTCATAAAAAGAAGTATAAAAAATATAATAATTTTCAAAAGAAAAAT